>SMSQ01026299.1:95080-123873 GCA_019453375.1 Ctenoplectra terminalis | reverse complement strand
TTTTTTTTTTTTTTACACTTCAGTGAAAACGTTTGTACACTGGAATGTGATAATTTGTCGCTCGCGGTGAGAATTGCGTCTAATCACCGCTGTTTAACGTCCACCGATATCCTGGTTTCGTTTCAATTTATATCGCTGTACTTGTGGACGAAATGAAGTAACGCAAACTCTTCGAAATGTAAAAATGAAATGATTCTTTTTAGAAATTGAAATATATCGATTCAGACGAATAGAAGATTATTTAAATATATAAGAAAATTTAAAAGCGCGTTAAGGCATTATATAGAAGTTTCACTCTTCGATTGCTCGGAGCGATCAAATTTTTGTCTTTAACGGGACAGGTTAAATAAATTTCATCGCTTAAAGAACTGATTAAATGTGCAACAGAAATGACAAATATTTCATTAAACAATTTATTTTAATTAAAGTCACATTTTATTCGAAACAAGAGGCTCAGCTTTGGTACCTAAATAATCGATTCATTCGAGCTCTGTACAAACGACAGACATGCAAATAACTGACGCGTGAATAAACGGATAATGAAAACATTGCGTGGCACGAACGACAAATAATAAATTTAAACAAGAATGCAGGAACAAATTTATTCAAGCAATATCACAATTAAAATTTCAAACTATCAATTACTTCAACAAGCTCTATAAAATTACTTCATCGCGTAATCTAATTATATTTTATTATCTAAGATATCAATCAACTTTATCAACCATCTTTTTAATCTCCATTCTCGATTTTAAATTACCGTCCGAATAACTGTCCGACGATCGCTTTAAAAGAAGGTATTGAAAAAAAATTGAAATCCGTGTCAGACGTACACACACACACACACGCCATCGAGCAGTAAACGCGTGAAATGGTCTAGCTCGTAACGGCCATTTCTACTTTAGGACAGTTCGAAGGGAAATGTTCTTCACGTGTCAGACCATATGAACCCGACCGGTCATGTCGGTTCGAACAAGTCTCTCGTTGGTCCATTCTCAATGATTTCTCGCTTTTTGCATCCGACTGCTAACATGGGTGTCCGTGTGTCATCGTCCAACCTTGAAACTTTGCTTTTTCATACATCGAGACGCGTCGACCGAACAAAATTCAAAGGTTACATAAAATACTTAACACGCTCGGTCCTTTCGTATTTTCGATTGCATTAAAAGTTCGTGTCACCGATTTGTCCACGATTCTCGCGTAATATTTAAGACGACGTAAAATAGAATCTTAACTTTCGATGACGTAACGAACCAAACTGGTTCACCGAGTAGATCTGCGTGAAAGTTGAAAAACTGGTTAGAATATGCACTTCGTTCGACTAAACAATTCAGTTTATTCAATTTATTTAATCTTTTTTTTTTTTTTTTTTTTTAAATTCGTAATGAGACTGACAGAATATACGATGATTCAGGTAAATGATTATAGTTCGAATTAATTAAACGGAATATTATTAAATGTTCGACTGTTTCAGTTAATATTCAGGAAGTTAAAATTGTTAAATAATGTTATTAGCATATAATGAGTGTCTCAAAAAGATCCAACGACCTATTGTGGAACAGGCATTAGCGTAACGCGTTCACGTTACGATTGAAAGCAGGAAATGATGAAGCAAACCATAAATCTATGTTGTTTGATATCACTGTTCAAAAACAGCTGTTGTGTATGCGTGCGTAATCGAGGTCTCACTACGACTGTAATCTACGCCTAAGTTATTAATAGAGTCACTGCCATAGTGCAGCAACGGTTTCAAGTGCAGTACATTATGCATCTCGGTAAATTGAAAAATCGTTTCGGTCTGACTATAACCGAAAGGTTTTTTTCTTTTTTTTTTTTTAAGGATCGCGTAAACAAAATCGACGATAAACCTAATCGAATCGATTCTTCGATCAACCAAATTCTTTTGTTTTCCTTTTAAATTATCTTCTTCCCAAACAGCAGATAACGTTTTATTTAAATATTAATAATTAAGAATTTCCGTTTGAAAAAAAAATTCTGTACAATCGATCGAATTTCAGGAATAAAACACGAAAGATTACATACTCGATGCATTAAAATTTTCCTCAATGGTCGGTTAACCATTTAGAAAAATGTAACACTGTTCCAAAGAAGAACTCGAATTTCATCGTGTATCAAATTTACCATAACTGGAATACCCGTATGATATACTTCACTTTTTTTCGTTTACGTCTACGACAATAAACAACTGACACTTTGGTCTGGTGTCTGGTATCTCTCTTGCGTATCTAGCCAAGTGCTTGACTGGCAGTCATCGGCAGCCATATACAGTCATTAGCGTTCCTTGAGAAACGAACGGAAAAAAAAAACAGCTACACGAGGCCGCTCGAATTTTAACCTTATTCCCTTGCTCCGATCTTATTATCCAAAAAGAATTACATTTTTTTAGAACCGTATCGCTTTCAACCNATCGAATCGATTCTTCGATCAACAAAATTCTTTTGTTTTCCTTTTAAATTATCTTCTTCCCAAACAGCAGATAACGTTTTATTTAAATATTAATAATTAAGAATTTCCGTTTGAAAAAAAAATTCTGTACAATCGATCGAATTTCAGGAATACAACACGAAAGATTACATACTCGATGCATTAAAATTTTCCTCAATGGTCGGTTAACCATTTAGAGAAATGTAACACTGTTCCAAAGAAGAACTCGAATTTCATCGTGTATCAAATTTACCATAACTGGAATACCCGTATGATATACTTCACTTTTTTTCGTTTACGTCTACGACAATAAACAACTGACACTTTGGTCTGGTGTCTGGTATCTCTCTTGCGTATCTAGCCAAGTGCTTGACTGGCAGTCATCGGCAGCCATATACAGTCATTAGCGTTCCTTGAGAAACGAACGGAAAAAAAAAACAGCTACACGAGGCCGCTCGAATTTTAACCTTATTCCCTTGCTCCGATCTTATTATCCAAAAAGAATTACATTTTTTTAGAACCGTATCGCTTTCAACCGATTAAAACAATCAAATTTGCAATTAAATCGTTTGACCCGTTTCTTTGTGATTTTCCATTCGAAAGATATGCTTGCATGCGATTTTTAATTGCAAAAACTTGAAACAAGATCGTTTCACCCGATTATTCTTTTTTTTTCTTTTCTCTCTCTGTCTCTCTTTTGCAACCAACGCAACAATGCAAACGAACGACTGTTCTAAAAAATCAGCGCGCTAGGGTTATCCGACGTTACACAATGCCAAAACGACTTTGGCCAATTATCCCGGTGCTGGCCTTGGAACGCGTTATCATCGTGATAACACTGGCTAAAACTCCGCTTTAATGTTTTGATACAGCTACAACTCAAGTCCATGGGGAAGTGACCTCGAGAGGCTTGACAAAACAGGATAAGAAGAGTGATCGTTGATAATTCGGTTCTATGGTATAATCGCGGCTCGTTCTTCAAGTAAACGCTGGTCAAAAGTTGTGCTTTTGATTATTTAGGATCGTTCTAATAATTATTTTCTATCGAATCTGTTTATTCTTATGAAATATAACACGATAGAATTGTCGAGTATAAAAAGAAGAAATAGTAGAAGTAAAGTTAAAATAGAACAATGATCGACATGGTTAGGTACCAAAAATATCCTTATCGTGCGTTGTACAACGAACTTAATCGTTATCAACGGCAAGACTGAAAAATATTAGTAACAGTTTCGTCGGGATTCGGTCTGTTTAGAGCGGAATTGCGATGGTCAGGTCGCGAACTTCCACGATCAACGTAGAAATTAAGAGTCTCTGTGGTTCGTGCTGGCATTTGAAATGTGTGATAACGTGAACAAGCGTGTGCAACACACGCTCGAGCGTCGATTCAATTTCGCGAACGTTAGCAGTTCATTTATTTTATAGCTTCGTCACTAACTAGAACCGTCAGTGTGCAATCGTCCATCGTTGCAATTGTCGCCGATGATCGCACAAGAAATATTACATAAAATTCTTGTTACGATTACTTTTTTAATATCTTACATATCTATTTTTTAAAAAAGATGAATAAAAACTGACCCGAAGGCCGTGCTTAAAGAAATCGCGAATAAATACGATTGAAACTCGACTCGCGTTACTTCGATATTAACGATTAGTTACAATTCATAAAATGATTCCATTCTCAACGAAAACGTGTATCCCCCGTTCTGCTTACATCACCGTGACTTTTTTTTAACGTGTATCTAGCAGTCGCACGACTAGAAACAAAGATACTCCAAAGCGGAAAAAGAAGTGCAAAAGATCTGTCATAAAGGATCATACTACATCGTGCATAACGTTTCACATTCTGTGACTCATTTTCTAGAATTATAAGCTAAGGAACAGACACCATCATGTCACTGTTAGACACCATCTTGTCTTTTACTTCAGCTCTGTACATGTAATTTTGTATGTTATTATTCTACTACTCCGATAATAGTCTCTATAAACTTATATAAATTAATATAAACTTATATAAAAGTAATCAAATTATTTTCACGTCTTATCATAAAGTTAATATTCACGAGGTTATCAGAATCAAATTCGTCACCATCCTCCCAGACATAGCTCCGAAACACAAAGAAGCTCTCTAAATCTTCAAAAACCACCCCTATCCTTCGCCAATTCAAACCACGTCACTCATTAGTCTCGTTAAAGTGCCGTGAAACCTTCGATTCGCAAGTTTTTATCATTTCCACGAAGCATACCCCAGCTGGTAGCGTGCGTGCCTCGGATACATATCCCAGAGACCGTCTGCGAAATAATTCGAGCCGACTGCTCCGTTACGGACGAGGGAGAGCGTACCAGCTCCGTTCCTCCGTCTCGCCAAAAGGATCTCGTCTGCCTTTTCCATGCTCCAAGCTCTTATATCGCGTCAAATCCACTCTACATGTATACACCAGCATACATACATCCCACGCATTGTTCGTGCATAGAGATAGAGCGAGGAGAAGAGGCGAAATATAGGCGGACAAGGCGTAATCGTCGCACACGTGACGGGATGCGGTTAGCATACACGCACATAACACGCGCGCGTATATGCAGGCGGCTCGGCAAAGTCGCTGGAGTTGTACGTTGGATAGGTCGGGGCACCGTGACGAATGAATCGATGCAAGTGGACGGGCAACCGGCTTTAATACGGTCGAACCCTTTTCATCCTGACCACCAACAGCAGCGCAGCCAGCCGTGGCTTTGTTTTATTCACGAGCGCCAGATATTTCGGCTATGGCGGATATTTGTCCGACCCGCCAGGCGTTCGCCATCTCGATCTGCGCGCGCTTTCTTTCTTAAATGAATATTAAAATCGATTCCTCTGTCGGACGAAATGAAATTCTGACGCAAGCATATTTACCAGGGGCAGGAAACAGGGGGTTCGTCGAGAAATAAGAACTTTTGGATTGTTTACGAAGGTGGTTTGTTGTAATATCGGGAGTAATAATGAAGGAAGGAATCGAAAAATTTCGGTTAATTGTGATGAGAGGCACGATGTTGAGGGAAGTTGGTAAACGAATGATAGGAATTGATAGGAATTAATTGGAAATGGTGGGGCACGTTTTAATTATCGATCGAATGTGATAAAGGTATGCTGAAAAATTGGTTCTAAATCAGCGTAGAGTGGTGGATAAGCGGTGAAAAAAAAAATAGCAGATAAATTAGTGAAATGTTCGAGGTAAAAAAAAAAAAAAAAGTTATACAGTCGATAAACGTTATCGTGCCATGACGTTGGCGAATTTTTTGAAGATCGGTCTGTTTTTCTTTTGTCACCGTGTCTTGCATGTTTAAACCAAGTTTCTTTATCGCAGCGCAGATAACTGCGAAAATGACCCCATAATTATAGCTGTTGATCGATAAATGATACAGTGGAACAGTGAACAGGTTGTTTTAATAGGTCAAAGTGCTGCACCTCGAAAAACCAAGATGCAGTGGATCGTCAATTTTATCGGAGATCGTCTTTCCTCGTGGTATCCAAAGAGGAAACACGATATGCAAAATTTCAGGGACCAGTGGGAGCCAAAGGTTCAAGGTCGAAAATATTCCATCGTTATCTAAAAAACTCCATTGGTCACGTCACCGTCTGCACACGATACGGCGCCATTTATAGCGATGATGTTTGGAGTGACGAGCTCGAAAACAATGCAGCCGGCGCAAGAAGTCGCTTTCCAGTCGAATTCTCCTCCCGTTTGTCTGTCCCCGCGAACGATCACGCAGGATCCTCGTGTTTTGTAATTTTAACCCGATCGTGGGCCACATATTTCTGTGGCTGAAACTTTCGAGACCGTGGCGTGCATAAAGATTGATTTATCTTCGATAAAACGAAAATTATTTCTGGGGCTATGGAAACAATCGAGAGAGGGGCGGAAAGCTCGTAGGCGTGCTCGCGTAATTTCATGTGATCGCAATTTCATTCTTCTGTCTCAAAATATTACGCGCGCTATTTTTTCTTGTGTACACTACGCGCCATGTCTTTTTCAATGGCACGAGTCAATTTAATTATCAAATTATCTCGGTTTTTCTACTGTAAAGAAAAATAAAAAAAAAATTACAACGCTGTTCTTTTTCTTTTTTAGTAATAACTACCCTTATTTACTACTTTCTTTTTTCTTACAGAATATTTTATTTCAAATCGGATATTAATTTCCGTCAGATTCAGCATGGGTCTCAATTCGGTCGTTACAGTCTAGACTCGTTCCCTTAAAATCTGAGTCTTGTTCGATATCGTTCAACGCAAACCAACCAAGCAACAATAGCACAGCAACACGTTGTGCAGTGATCTCTCTGGAGAGCAAATGGCTCGTAAAAGGATCGAGCAGTCGCATTATCAACCTATCACTGTCACTTTTTATTAGGAACCTCGAGCCGTATCGCGCGGCTGATCTGTTCGATCCCCTTTACTTTTACTTTCTCTCCTCTTTCGCCGGCATTTTCATAGGGGAACGCAAAATCCATGACCCTCGCGCGCTCCTCGTCCTCGCCCTCTGCTGCTCGTCCTGCCAATCGACCTCCCCCTCTAGTCAAGGTCTCCAGACTTTCGACCCGCGCCGACGGGGAAGGGGTTGTTGCCGAAGCGCGGCTTTGCGAATGGGAAAGGGCCGGCAACTTCGTTCCTGGATCGATACTCTGGTCTACAGAGAGAGAGCTGGATGACGAAAACCTACCCTCCTGCGACTCTGTCCCTACGCCTCGTACACGTTCAAGGTCGCGCGATGAAACCAAGTTACGCGAACACTGCACACGCGCACGTTCGCTTTTGTCTCTTCATCGTTGAAAACCGATTCGATGTATCGGTAAAAATGGTTGTCGCGAACAGGATAGGCTATCGAGGTAGATATAGTCGAAAAGAAGGCAACAAGGCTCATTGAAGAGGATTTTTAGTAGATTCGATCAAGATTCTGATCAATATAGTGACGTAGTCTGGTAGAATAGTCTGCTCAGTGAGGAAGGTTTTGAAGAGATTGATAAGGTCCAAGGAATAGTTTAGTGGAATAGATTAGATTCATTGGAGATGTAGGAGACTTTGGCCAGATTTGTGACGTAGTCTACCGCGCTATCAAAATCGGAGGCTACGTAGCTGGAAGTTTGAAATTGATTTTGTTGTTGAAGTAATTTTCGGCTATATAAGGCGATGTGGCAGAGGGCTTGAGTAATTTGGTTGAAACCTTGGTGTACTAATTATGGACTTCGAAGAAGTTTGCTTACAACAATTTTCAATTATTTCTTGTCAATACAAAAGTGAAAACACACCTCGTGATAACTCCGCAGATAAAAATCCTCTCGAGATAAGACCAGTTCGTGATATGTGCAACGCTGAAATTTCGTTCGCGTTATTTCGTTGCGTTTTATGAGCTTTGAGTCTCGAGAAAAACAACAAAATATGAACTCTGATAAATTTGCAGCCGCATCGTGCAAATTTGTTGTGCAACCAATTACCAGGATTCTTCGATATTATTCGAAGAATTGGTTCAGCATCGTCGAAGATCAATACTTGCATTCTAGCAATCTCAGCGGTAATCATGTATACCCTTTTTTCTTCAAGGTTTAATCCGATACGCGTTCTATTTTTCTTAGCTATGCAAGACCTACCTCAAACCGTAATTTACATAAACTACAATTTCAAGTGCTTGGAAAACCTTCTACTCAAACATCATTCAACATTATTATCTTTTTTCAATTTGACATTCGATACATCTCCTTGGACTATAAAAATATCCAATATTCCGATAACGTTTCTTTAATTCTATAAAGTTTCTTTTCCGATTCGTCGATTCGAAGACATTAAGAATTAACATTTTTAAAAAGACCCAGAGCCTCGTTTCTCAGTCGCAAAACGAATCGACAAATTCGTTCGACCAACCCGACAACGACACATCGTTTCTACGTGCAGTCGGAACGGACTCGCATCGAGACATCCACACCTAAGCGAGCACCGTGAAATTCGGGCGGTGTCGGCGACTGCGTTGTAGCTGTTTTCGTCGTCCTCGTCGACGTCGTCGGCACCGTCGCAATCCGCGTCCTGCCTCACTGCGAGCCTGCGTGAGCCTTTCGAATTCGAAGCCCGGTCAACAGCCCCGAATTCTCTCCCTTCCTCCTCCCTCCAATTCCATGGTTCCCCGGTCACCCCTCTACGAACCAGCGCTCTTTGCCCATTCCTCTTCTTGGTTCCCCTCTCTCTGCGTCGCTACGAAACCGAATCCCTTTTACCGCGGTTCCCTCTTCCATTCCCTCTTCGCCTCAACAACCGCCCGTCTGTCCACCACTGTGCGCTTCGCGTCTCTCTTCGTTTCCATTACACACGACTCTATCTGGCCTTCTCCTCCGCCTCCTCCACCACCTCCGCAGGTTCCACTGCTACCACCGCCTCCAACTCCGCTGCCACATTCATTCCGTTTCTCTCTGTCGATTCCTCTTCGTCGCTCTTTCCCTACAGAGAATCGTAAATCATCACGCCCCCTCTTTCCTCCGACACACACCACGTCCAATCGACCAGACTTTGTCCTCTCTTTCCTCCTTCGTTGCTCTCCCTTCGGGCTCTCTTCCCGCTGTCTCGTTCTCCATCTCGGCCAGCACACACTGTCATTTTGTTTCATTATTTCTTAATCGAGCGACTCGTTCTTTTCGATTGCTCTTTTTATTCTCCCCCCTCGGCCGCACCTCGCCACACACCACCAGCCACGTCCACATCGTTACTTTTTCCCTTTCTTCGCAGCCGTGAGACGTCTCCTCGTACTTCGGGCGTGGTTCTCTGGCATCCTGGCGTGCGCGTTGCATACACTGGGGTTTTTGTAAAATTAGCCAACAGCAACGACGCCGGCAGCCACCAGGTGCACGGTTTCGTGTACTCGGTCTCGACGATTTGGCGGGCTGCTCTGTTGGATCGTTGTTAGTTTTCGCGATACAAAACAGGCGCGCGGAAACAGGGTCTATTTAAGGCGAGATCTTACAGTTCGCAATTGGTAATTTTCCCCGCGCGGGCAGAATCTGTGACGGTGGAGAGAAGTAAACAGAACGAATTCGTAGATTCGTGGAAAATTATTTTTGGTGGGTTCGTTTGTCGAACGCGTATTGTCGAGGCTCGTGGGTGATCGAGGATACGAATTTAGAATTTAGTTTTTAGCTCAGAGTGACGGGTCCATTAATTTGTTTCAAGAATATCTGTTTAGTTTCATGGTAACATGTATATCATTCGAGTGAAAATTTGGCGAATGAGAGAGGAGCTCGAGGAAACTGACCTACGAGACCGAGCTACTCAAACTACCGAACGTTCCAAAATTCTATCTTATAATTCATTGGTACATAAAACACACTTGATTCAAATCCAATATAAAAACACAATTATTTTGCAAACATACAAAAATGGGTACAGAACCGATTACATAATAACTGCTTAACAAAAACCTCAATACTCTCAATCTGTTCGCGTCGTTACGTCTAAAAAATAGTTACGTATAAAAATTACAACCCGTCGATACTAAATTATTTTACAATACGTGCATTTCAAATTTCTCTTTTAAACTTGCCCCATTCGAGTAAAAAAATAAAATAAAGAATTTTGATTCGACTCTTGAAATAAAATAATTTTTCGTCACACAGGATACACTTGTAGCTCGTTTTGGTGGCGCGTAAAACCGCAGGACACGCCTTTGCGCATCCTTTTTATCACGGTTACCCTTCTCCTGGCTGCAGTCTTCTCTGTCTCCCATGAACCTCGTTCGACCATGACCACCCTTCGTTAGGGTGCGTGAGGGTGGTAGAGGAAGGTGACCTTCGCAACGTTGCCACCGCTCTGCCTCCTCGTCCCGAAATCCTGAGGAGGATAGGGAGAAAGGAGTAAAAGGGAGAACGGGTCGAGCTCGTGGAAGCCACGTTCCAATGCTACCTCCTCCTCCTTCATCCTTCAGCCCTCTGTCTGGCTCGGTTTTACGCTAGGGACGAAGGGAACACGTATTTCACGATACTGCTAGTTCGATGTTATATTTAACGCGGTCCATATCGAAGTAATGGACGTGAATTACTCGTAATTTCGTGTCGCTTTTACGAACTTTTGAACGATGAGTACGCTTAACTCCCAGGGACAATTTGAGCCCAGTTTGAACCTTTAGAATCCCTTGAAATATTTATGAATACGCTGTTCGATCGGTGGCACACAGAATTTTTCTCCCGAAGATTGTTCAATGTATTATTATTATATCGGGTTGAAACGAATTAAAATTTTTCTTTCAACAGAAACTGTGATGTAATTACTTTAACTCGAAGAAGAAAATTTGAATAATCGAAACATAAAATTATATTACACGTTTCATTTTCTATTTAATCCTGAAACGTTGCTCATATTCGTACAAAGTATTTGTATTAATTTAAAAATATAGAATTTGACGTTGGACGTATGTTAAGGTTTCGAAGTTACAAAAATATCTATATAAGAAACGTAGTATTGATTTAAAAAATTAGAACCTAGATGAGAATTCATCCAGGGTATTATTTCAGCGTTGATATCGAATAAAGGAACAAAAATTTAATAGAAAATCGTAAATGAAACCGTAGGTTTAGCAAAATAAATTCATAAAGACAATCAGGAAGAACCTTGATCCATGTCCTTGCTTATCCAAGCCACGTGAACTCGCAGTCAAGACGAATGCATTCACTGGTAGACTGTTTGTCTAGTACAGCGAGGAGCAAGTAGAAACAGACCATGCGTAGTCAGACCACGGTAACGCCGTCCGACCTTTCACGTCGTTCAATTGACTTTCATCCGAACGTCCACTGTGTTGCAGTGGGAAACTTTGTTCGAGTTTCTCCTTGTTCAATTCAAGGTTGATTAAAATTACGCGTTAATTTTCTGATCGTGTCTGTTCCAGCGCTGCGTAGCTTCGCAAAATGAAAACTCTTCGTTGCAAACTTCACGACACACGGTTGACGTTCATCGAGTTACGAACAATTCCGTAAGCGTACGAGTTATTCAGCTTCGGAAATGGAAACAGAAGCTTACACGTGTCGTGTGCGCAGAGCTTCTTACTTTTTAAAAATACCCGACGGTGAGAGGGAACTCGCCTGTGTATATACCGCGCTGTTCGTTTCACGTTTCACGAGAGTTTTCACATTTTTTTTTTTAATACTTCTCGCGTATTTGTTCGGCTATCAGATTCTCTATTCCTTATGGAAATTCAATTTTCTTTGATTCGACTTCGAGAGTTAGAAAAAGGTAGATATAGGCTACTGATTGAATTTTAAGGAGCAAGAATTTGTTCGAATATCCAGAATACTCAAAAAATACTATTTAACCCTCTATAACTGCAATTTTGTTTCCTTGTAAAAATAATAAAATTATAATTTCATTTCATCTTAAATATAACAAATATGTATAAACACAAAGGAAGTAACTAACAAGTTACACAACGTTATAGAGAGTTAAATAATTATATTCCCGATTATTTTAATCTTATATCGCCCATTCTTTTTGTACTTTATTCCTCTTTTACGTGAAAAAAATTTTCTTTCAGAATCATTGTAAAAAAAAAATAAAATTGTAGAAATACCTCGGTCCCTCTAATTGCACCAATTTCGGACGACTTTCAGCGCCGTTCTTCTCTTCCACTGTTAACGAGCCAAAGTACTAAATTGTACGCTAAATTTGCGTCGATTGTCGCCGAAAAATCTTTATCGAATTTTGGAGACGGCTTGTTATATTTTTGGTAGCCGCGACACGTTGAAAATTGCCGTACTTATATCAGCCGGCTTCGCATAACGAGTAACGAGCAGATATCCCTCTGAATGGTTCGAACGAACGCGGTAATAATGTCAAATGGATATAATGATTTTCTCCCACGTTCCGTTCACGTTACCGTCTGATTCGACACTTTTAATCCGTACGCGAAACATACTTTCCTCTGCCCACCTATTTTGGTATATAGAAAATATTTATATCAAATTGGGATCATTATAATGTCGGGCAAAATTATAACAACTTTAAACTGACAGTTATTTACTTCAGTATTTTTTACTGGTTGACAAATATTGGATTTTTCTTAAACTTTATTAAAAAATTATATAATGCCTATTGATTCTCAAACTATTTTATCATATTAAATTTTTGTCCAGTACTGTAGTTTATTTTATAGTAGGGTTTATAATTATTTATATATTTTATATATTTTGTATAAATACAGCTCTATTTTCATGATTCCATAATTCTGATACTCAGGATGATAAAAATCAATTCGTAAAGTACGCCCTTGCGGTGATTGCGTGTTATACTTGCACAATGCATCTCAGAAAAAAAAAATCTTTCTTTATCTACGCCCACAATTATTACAAAATAACTAGGGGAATTATACCGATCGAGCGGCCACACGCGAAACAAGAAAGTACCGTGAATAAACGGCGTACGGATAAAATGCAATCGGCTGATAAGTTTTTTAAAGGTCGCTCTGCACGCGTTGCAAGTGACATGGGTTCACGTGATGCTGCTTAAAACCTGGACATTATTTCTGGGCCTCGAATTTATGTTTATGAAACACGCAACCGGAACACGCACCGATGCAACGAGATTGCGCGTCTCAAAGTAATCTTTATTAATTCAAGTCCAAATTCAGACGATCTTCGTTGCATAGCAATTTCTCCGATCAAACAAAAGAGAAAAAAAAAGAAAAAAGAGAAGAAAAAACACGTCAAACTAAATTCTTCTGTTCGAACAAAGGGTTTGAACATCAACGAAGATGTTCAGGTAGTAAGCATCTTGTATCCTTCGCTCAAAGAGACAAAGCGCGTGACGCGAATTTAATTTCTACAGATTTATAGTCAGCTACAAACGGATACGGACTTCCGACCATTCTTTTCCGCCCTTACTCGCCGAATTTCCGCGTGTATGTGTCTCGATGATTTTTATAATCGAGCCACGTCCACGCGAAACAATGAGTCAGTCGAAGATGAAGAGCTGAAACTGAAGCGAGAAATTTTTGAGTACACGCAGCTGGAAACTCGAGACGACGGTAAATATGAAAAATTCTCACATTGTAACACATTTTTCACACGTTCGTCGCAATTCTGAATAATCCGCGATGATATTGACATTACTGTTGGTTACGTGGAAAATGTGGCCATCGTCACGATTATGTTCCTCGCGGTGATTCGAGCGTCGCGTAAATTCACGTTTCCCCTTGCTTGAATCGCGACAAAATTATTTTTATGCCGAGAAAAAAAGAAACAGCGAGACTTGTGATCGTTGAAGCGTGCAACGAAACGCACGATACTACCCACCGAGCTTTTAATTCGAACCCTCGGCGGTATCTGTGTCGTAATTATGCGCGGTTGCAATTAAACCTCGAAACTGAGTCGGCGAATAACGCTTTGACCGATCTAGCGATTAGTGTGTGGCGTGCATCGAACGAACAAAGACATTTCGCCTCGTTTAATCAACTTTTTTATCGCGTACCATTTATCGATGAATTCCAAGGAAAAGCTAAAAGTATTGGAAACTCCTGTTCGACAACTGGGAAAACAACTTGAGAAATCGAACATGAAAACGTCTTTCAAAGATCCGACCGTTTTCGAAGACATAAACTTCCAAGTTTCCGTCGATCTCTTTCCTGTCAATTCCACGCGTTTCCCATGGCACTATGAGGGAGAGATTCAAACTTCCCGTCGTTTACATAATCTGAAATCTCTTCGGAAGTACGTGAAAAGAAGAGTTCCGACGTTTTAGTGATTTCTACGTTTTTCAAGAAACGAATCTATGGAAAAATATACGTGTTTTCCAGAGCTGGTTGTTTAAATAAAAATTGCTCGAAGCTGCTGCAGAATTGAGAACACACATATATATATATTTTTCCTTTTAAGCAATTTTTTGAATCTTTGAATTTCTACGAAAAAACAGAAAACGATCAAAGCGTGAATATTAATGATTAGAATCGTCCACGACGTAGTTGAATACGCAAACCATGCAAAAATGTCATTATGCGCTCGATTTACATTCTCCTTACGAGACATTAAAAAGTCATTAATGCAGTGCCTCTTGAGCACAAAAACGTGCGTCAATAAACGCAATATTGCAAATATTCGCTTTATTATTCAATCTCTTTTGACCTTCTGGCTATCGCTGTTCCTGCAGAACAGTTCGCTTCGACGCGATACTAATCGGAGATTAGTCAATTCGATACCAGTTGTTCTACCCTTGATTCTTTTAATTCTTCCGCGATTTGCATACACAACTATCTCAAGGAGACGAGCACGGTGAAGTACAGCGTCGGATTTCCTTTTCGTTTAATCGAACGGCATTAAAAGCTTGCATTTGCAATTAACTGCTTGCTGACAAATGTAATCCTTTCGCGACACGATAAAACGACGAGGTGTGCGGAAGAGTATTAAAAAGAGTATTACTTTATCGCCTAAATTAATTACAATTATGATACCAGTTACAAACGTGTACATAATATTAGCTACTTATCGCTATGCATCGTATCGATGGAACAAAGAAGGAACAATGCAGCAGCAATTAATTGCGCAGAAGACCAAGGCCAGCCTTAAGACTATAATGAAACCTAATCCAATGTATAACCAACTTTATGCGGAACGAATTTTAATAATTGCTTTAGATATGATACCATGTGAGACACAAGGTACACAATTTCGTGTTTGACGTTCTGTCTAAAATTATATATTGCCATACAAGAGCCAACGTGCACAATTCTCGTGAAACGTTGAGATCAAACCTGCTAACATTGCACAATTTTCGAGCCTAAATAAAACCTTAAACAAAATCCTAACAGAATCGTGAACGAGAACAAACATCGCGATGCTAAGTCGACGAATGATGGGATCGATCGTGTAAATCGAATAATTTGAAAGGTCGCGTTAATAAAGCGCTGATTACGATTTTTGTATCATTCGTCGCGTTACTCGTACGAATTAATACGCAAGTGCTACCGCACGAAGGACACAAGTGCGGCAAAGTGTGGACAGCTGTCGATGGGGGCCAAGAAACTATTAACGACGCTGTCGTTCATGACATTGTTTAGTCAGTTGCATACGGTACGCGACTGTCGGGTTTAACGCTGATCCGATACAATGTCTCGAACGAGGTAATCGAGGTATCGTGTAATCGGAATTTTTACAGCGGATACCACGCTGCACAAAACGTATATACGCGAGACAATCTATGGTCGGTCTAAAAAAAGATTCGACGCGATTCTGGAGCAACTACGAAATATTCAAGGATCGCAGCCTCTCTTCATCAGAATCGACCTTGCACATGAGAGAACGTGTTTGCTACTCGTTTATGTAACCGAGGAATTTTCTATACCATTTTTCGTATTAATCGCTCGCTTTTAATTTCTTCGACCATTGTAAAATATTTTATATACGGACGTATATAACAAGCTATTTTTTTTTTTTTAAATTATCGAAAGAAGGAAAAACATTTTTTTCTCGGTTTCATACTATTCGTTGTGCTCTTTTCTACAATTAGCTATGTACCGTTGTTGATCATCTGGAGGATGAAAATCACCCTCTATTTTCTTTCACACTTTATACGCCTCACTTTGTATCTAAAATTATTCGTGATAAAGTACGAAATTTTTAAAGAAAGAAAAAAGGAAAAGAAAAAACAAACGAAACCCTGAACCACTCGGTATATGCTTTTCCTGATGTCTGAGGTCGTAACAAGATTGCTCTGCAATATAAATCATAGTTAACTAACCAGGAGTCTGAGAATAATGTCACTGTCAAAGAATAAGAGATACCGATTGAACGCAAAAGAATATAGAATACGTAACACGCAACGAATCGATCGTGCGATTTCATGTTGCTCGTGAAAATCCTAACTTTCCCTCTGGAAGAAATAATGCTTCCCAATGCTCGGTAGATTGAGTTTCGAAAAAGTAATTAAACTATCAATTGTATGATCGGTCTATGCTGTATCGTGTTACTATCATTAATCGTTGAAATCCAAAGACTCGAATGACGCAAATATATCTGTGACTCATTCCCTGCCTGTTTAAACAAATCAGAGCACGAAGTCCCGGTTTTACCGTATCTGACCTACTAATGATGCTCGAGCCGGTCAATTATCTCTGTTCCGTGTAATTATAAGTGTCGCATCATCTCTGTACTGCATACGATCAACGATTCATACACTCGCGATATCGTTGACACGCACTTGGCCTCAGATTCTTCGAGCCAACGACAAATCGTTCTTCCAATTTTTCCTCGTTAATTTGTTATTGTCCCCACAGGAATTCCATTAGCGTGGACAAGCACGAAGGATCACTACTTAATGAGTTTCACTGCTTGATGACTTCGCTTCCTGACCGTGGTGCACGCGTGCACTTTCAACGTTAATTATAGGGAAAATGTCAGCCACGGTTCGTCCATTAAGACCAGACACAAACGGTGACACGAAACACAAAGTCTAATATTAAATTATGTTACGAATAATTACTCCACTCTACGTAATAACTAGCCGCATAAACAGAGGTTTTTTCGCGATTGTTATTAATCATAGGCGAATCTAAAGAAATTCGTTAATTGGAAAAAAAAAATTGATTTCTTATTCGCAAACTTTGACGGAAACATGGACTTTTACTTCGAGAAACGTTTTGTCAGAAGACAAAAATTGAACTTTGAAGTAAACAGATCGGACCATCCATGAACCGGTTAAGCTGATCGTGACACTCATTAACCGATGGTCTTTTGACCCACGTTGGATTTTTATCCGGTCATTCAGAACATTCGAGACTGTTGAATTCAGGATATAAACGAATAAGTTATAATAAAGAAATATATCGTATTTTAAAGTTACGTGTTTTTGAAACCTTTTTAAAACCTAAACTCGAACATCCTACAACATCGATACCTACAGCTTCGTCTTATCAATATATACATAGTAAAATTTTACCGACTTGGCTACGACTTTAAAAATCACGAAGAATCCTGTGTGTCTATAGCTAATTAATAAATTCCTCAAGATCTACAAACCGATCTTGATAAGTAGACCACGCTGCATCGTTCACAAACGCGTACAATGTACACAAGTCGCTTTTATTCTAACAAAAACTTGGGCGAAGTAATTTTTACCTTGACCAATATAGATAACGATACTCCCTTTTGCATCGTAGGCCCTTCGAGTCGTGTACCTGTCTAGAGGATAGCTAAAGTAGGTAAGAGTAATTTGCTAATGGATGCAATTTCCTGCCTTCGAGAACAAGAGTGTACACCGGTTCACAATTTTCCAGCTCGGTTTCAATGCAATTTCGCAAAATTGTGCTCGATTTTTATCCCAGATCCCTCCCGGCTCGTGCAATCTAATATTGACGCTTTCTCTGTCTCTTTTTACCTACAGGTATAGGTGTACCTCGCACAGCGGTAAGAGGTTCGGTTGCACTCTGCTACTTGTCGCGTACTAACTATGCCAGATAATCGAATTAACGGTCGATTATTAGCGAACCTACGATTCAATAACGGGACGTCAGCTACGTATCGGTACGGGGAAACACTGTACTCTCGCGGTTTGCGGATCGCATAATTGACAACGTGCCGCAAATAAGGCGGATCAATTAAGCTCGACGAGTCGATAGGTACAATTTCAACGTTAGGGTAATCGAGCAGGAGTGGGTGCGAGCTCGTCAATTGTGATGCATCTTGAACACGCGAAATAGGCCAATCAAGGGGATGTTTCTTGGTGAGAAACTCGAAACACGTTAAGTTTTCAGACTGATTTTTTTTTTTTAAGTTCAAGCGTTTAGAATTCTAATATCAGAAAATAAAAAATTTGTGTAAGATGCGAAGACTAAAAGGTAACTCTGTATTGTCGAAGAATAAAATTTTAAAAGGGTCTTGTGTCTTGGAAGTTAAATATTCAGAGCGATAAAAGAACTGTTCGATAATGTTTTCAGATTTCATGGATTTATCAAGAGAAGCTGTTAGCGTTCATTTTCTAAATCTTCTGAATTTTTTCCTCTGTTACTAATTATTGTAATTTTTTACAGAGTATTCATTCATATGAAAGAAATGTGTTTTCACATTGTCATAGTTTGAAATAATTAAATACACAGTACAAAGATAATTTTGTTTAGCAATCACTGAAACAACTTAACGCAAAGCTCGTACCTCTCTTTTCGCGACGTCGATTCTCGCGTGTTTACTTTCGGGAACATTTCGCCGGGTATTTCCAATTGCTCGGCGATTCAATGAAATTTATCGTCCACGTACACGCCCACGCGAGAAAAGTACGATAAAAGACCGGCGAACGAATCGACTGACTGTCCGCGCGTTTCGTTTCGCGAAGGCAACCCTCCGCTTTCGATTAATGCGCCGAACTTGATTAAACGTTAGCATGTCGAACCACCGAAACGAACGTTCCCGCGTTATAGACCAGCTATTACGTAACTTTCAGTGCGTCAATTATTATTGACATTCCTTTTACAAACGTCATCGCTAAACGAGTAGTTTTAATAAAGCCTGTCGCCATTCGAAAGCGTTTATAACAATTCTTTCATTTATCAGATTTATGGAAAATTAATCTACTCTGATAACGTTCCAGATTTTCCACCCTTTCTCTTTTATAATTTCACTAATTCGCTTAAAGTTAACGAACACTACAATGCTATTTATTTTCTTAATAATTATTCAAATATTTTAACAAAATGATTGCAACCAGATATAACATCGGCGATCCACAAATACGACTTTGCAACCACCTTTAGAATCGCGTTTCACAAATTGGGAATCCATGGCATAAACTTTAAGTTTCGCTTAAAAAACTCACCCTATGATAACAGGTAATAATCTTCCAAAAATTAAAAATCGTACAGATATTGCTACACAAGAGGATAAGTCGAAGAACCTTGAGAAAAACTTTATAAAATACCAGCGACAATCCGCTTGGTATACGAATCGAATTTCAACTTTTTGTCACAACTCTTGACGCGTGTCTATCTGCCGACTCGTCCTCGAATGCATTCTTTGTAATTACGCAAGAAGAACGGAGCTGACGCGCGTCGGACAGAATTCCATCTGAAAGTTCCACGTCTGAGACAACGCGGAAACCCGTAAGCAGACAAGATACAGACGTTATCGTGCTCGTGATACTATCCACAAACCAGATCCCAGATTCCGCCTGCCAGACGACAAATGATACTCGAGGACGGAAAACGATCTCAGAGGAGCGGTCTCGAGCTGTGCCTCGCGTGTCCTTCGAGATCAGCCGATCTCCTCTCTACGAGGAATCCATGGACGACGTCTAAACATAGGTAGCATCTTCTTCCGGACACGACAGCAAAATTTTGAACAGTCGGTTCTAGACGTTTCATGAGCACGTGTAAAAAAGAAACTGGTCTGGATGAGCGGCTCGTGTCTTTCGTGAATCGCTCGATCGCAAAGCCGTGGACTTTGTTTCGCTCGAGGAAAACACGAGGTGGTGAAGTGAAACGTGGAAAGCCAACATTTTCATTTCGATCAAGCATTGTATATTTATAAACCGTGTTGATCAGTTTTTGCGAGCCGGTCGTTGAATAAAGATGAGTTTTTTTTTTCGACGATAAAAGAGAGCTGCATCGCGGAAACACAATTATCTTTTAAGCTCTCGTTCCATTTCAATTTCTTTGCTCAAGATTCGAGAGGACCAACTTCGCTCGTACGACTGGATAGTAGTAAAACGGTTAGCCGAAGATAACGATTATTTGGCGTGGATGGTAGTTTTATAGACGATTTTATCGTGTTTCTAAAGTACTTTCTTTTTACGTTTAGAGAAATTGCTTGAAGTTTGAGAGTTTATGGACTTGATGACGACCGACGAATTTTTATCTCGATCATTTAGGGAAGCGATCGGTTTGGATAGGTAAACCGAATGAAATCAAAGAACGATAACGCGACAAGATCGTTTGATCAGCCAGGCGAAGTTGAAATTGCATCACTAGGACCAGACATCAGCGTTTTAGTCGCAGCATCAGCTAACGAATCGTAAGCATGAGATCGCGTGGGCAACACTCCATAATCGTTCACGCTATCGTGAGAAACATATGATGAGATAATATCGTTGTTTGCGAACGAACGCGATTTCGAAGTCTTTATTTATTATTCGATAAAACATAATTCGATCGTTGCATATTGGATGCCAAGTTTTATTGATCTCGCTTTTTCTTCGGGACAAGTCCATTAAACGATTTACAACATAAACACGTTTAACTGGTAAAATTTACGAGGACTCTGTAATCTGCGTCGTAATATGTCCACAAGAACTTAAATTTTTTTTTTTTTCTTTTTATAATATCACGAGCAAGGCAACAGATTATGCACGATCACACCACTGATCGAAATTATATTCCGTTTTTTGAAAAACAAAAACCAAACCGAACGTATGTTATTGCAGCACGAACACACTGCATGTTCGCTCGATACACTTTCAGTATACTTTCGATTTATCAAAGTCAAGCTGTGTCTCGTTAATAATGCTCCTTTAAAATTCTCTTATCGCGTCGTCAGCCAATATTCATTAGTCACTGATAACAAACCGTGACGATTGACGTTGACAAAAAAATAAATATATTTTTTTAATCCAGGAAACGATACCGTTGCTGCTTCGTAGCAAGCATAAAAAGAAGAAGCTTTCTCGTCGAACCGTGTTTCGAGAACAGGTTTCCTAACTTCCACTCACCCTAACCGTCTAGACGATTTTTAAAAGCTTTTCCGGCCCAACGTTCACGGCTGGGGCTCGTCCGCGTAATTTCGTCATTTTTTTTCTTTCGCTAGCAGCAGCTCAATTTAGCGCGTCTAATACGATGCATAACCATGCGTGCATACATTTTTCGGGGCTGTTACCCTTCGCCGAGGAGAACTAGGTGCGTGCTTCGAAGCTGAACACGATTTTTTCCTCGTCAACGAACGAGGGTGTCTGCTAAGAACAAACCTGAACGCTATAAATTAAAAAATTTTCGCGAGTCAGATATTACATTCACCCGTTCGTAACGAATAACGTTCTGATACGACAAGACCTTATTGACCATTTTCACGAACAACACACTGGTACGTCAAAGCATCATCGACCATTCTGATATATTACTTCGTGACATTATTAAGCACATGAAGCCACCTTCTTTTATTTTTGTTTATTCGCAATAAATAACTTTTCGATACGTCAAAACCTTATTGGCCATTTTTACGAATGACACATTGGTGCATCAAAGCGTATCTGATCATTCCGATATATAATTCCGTGGTATTCTTAAGCATACGTAGCCACCTTTCTTTGTTTTTATCGATCGTAATCAATCCATGCATCGATCAATGACAATTTTGATATAGGTTCCATTTTTGTATCTACTTTGTACGAAAGCACGAAGTTGCATAAATATCTGCAATCTAATCGTAACAATTTATTTCAGTCATACACGATTGTGGACTTCTGATATTGTTTCTGGTACAAAAATCACTTTGCGAGGCTCGGGAAAGAATGCGGTAAACAGTGAGTTAGAGACAGACCCAAAATGTTATCATCGAGACTTGCTCGTCGACGTTGCTTCGTATCGTGAAATTTGTCAACGTCGCGGGGGATGCTCAATGTTATACCTTCGGAATGTTCGCGAAAAACGTCATAGCCTTTTATCCTTCGTCTCTTGTCTTTCTCTCCTCTGCATCCTGGGGTGACGAGACAAGAGAAAATATAGAAAAAGGCACGAACGCGATCGATCGATCAGAGGACGCTCGACACGTTTGTTTTCGCGCACAATGAGCGTTCCTGAGGCGGCTGCACGTTCCGGATGGAAAAAAAAAAAATTCTTGCTCGGCAACCAGAGGAATAAGTCAAAGCTATCGTGTCTCTGTGGGCCTTATCTATCGATGCACGAAACCGAGGAACTTTCCATGGTAACTCTGCTGCGCGTTGCTTCGAAACACGTTTGATTTGCAACTTTCCAGACGATGCAATCGCATTCTGGCACGAAACGGAGAAAATGTGCATCAATCTTTTCCTTTCTTCTTTTTTTCCTTTTTTTTCCTTTTTTCCCCCTTTTTTTCTCTTTTTTTCTTCTGGTGCTTATTTTCAAATGGGAGTTAGTAATTTATGTTAGAAATGTTTAAACTACACTTGGAAGTAGTTCGTTATGCACTATCTTGGATACCCTGTACGTTAATTATTGCAACTACATTTTCTTATCGTTAGACTGCAGATTTTTATGTAAATTCATATATTTAAAAATATAGGGAACAAGTAGAATTTCGGTAGAAAATTATTTCACCTATCGTGTATTATTAATTCGGATATTTCATACACATTTTTATATCGCGTGCTTTCTCTGCAATTTTGTTCCTTCTATAAATGCATAAAAATATTCCCCAATCTACTTATCGCTTGGCGTTCCATTTAATTGCTACGTATCTTTGCTTCAAAATTTATGATTCCTTTCTTTTTTTTTTTTTTTCTTTTTTTTCCCCCCGTAGCATTCACTACCGTTTTTTTTAAAAGTCTAATAAATTATACCAACACGAAATTATAAACATTCTGACATAATGACAGGGTACGTCTACTCGAGCGGTTGTAACGATTATAAACGACTGTAATTACTAAAGTAACGATTCGAAACGTCCATTGAAGTACGGTGAACGGTAATTATATTTCACACGTCGTTGAACCAGCGTTCCATTAAACGCAACACAAGTAATTTTACGCTGCAACGGGTTGCGACGTTAAATCGACTTCAGAGAGGCCGAAAAACAAAGGAGGGAACTCGAAACACCAGGCAGAGAGCGAGTAGATCCACGTCAGGTGTTTTGGACAGGTATCGGATGAGGTTTAGAAAGAGAAGGACCGAATACGGGAACACCGGAGAATAAACGTTGCGGTAGGACGAAAGAGGTTGTGGTAGGACCTTAAACCTGTTGCGCAAGGAGACCCAGCCTCAGGTTTGCTCAGAAGAGCCTTGTCTTCGCGGAATTGTATAGTCGATGGAAGAATAGATTGGTTACAATGGACACACTATATTTCTGCTATCGACTATACCAGCTATGTCCAACCAAAATAATTTGTCGGGTTGAAAACAAATATTACCGATCTATTGTGGGCCACGCAGTGAATCGGTTAATACAGTTTCCTTCTATTCATAGAATTTGAAATCAAGTTTATATTTGCTTGAAATGCGGACGCTCGATAAGATTTCGTACATGGTTTTTTCATTTTTTTTTTTATTTTATGAATAACAAAATGCAAAATATATAGGTAGTTGCACGCTTCTGAAGGGTCGGAAAACTTTAATTGGTCCGCGTGTTTGAAATTACTGGATCATGTAATAATGATTATCGATATTTGCAATTAACCGATTCTGGATTATCTGATCGTTTTTGCGGACCGATATATAAAAAATGAAAAAAGATACAAATAGAAGCGAAGAATGGTTGGCCGGGTGATAAAGTAATGTGATTGATGCGAAACTAAAATAGACGGGCAAAGGATAGATCACAGAAACAGGTTCTTATCTTAATGCTTTTTAATGCCACGATAAAAATGTATCGACGAAAACTAATTGTCAGGCAACGTGTTAAACGATGCATGTAAATTTCGCCATGCAATGGTACAAAGATAGCATACGGTAGGTTATATTTAATTTTTAATCGTCGAAGCGCAGCGAATTGAATTGGTAGTGAAATTTAATTAAGGTAACAGGAACAAGTTTTTCTATAGCAAAGAAGGACTTCTGCGTTCGAGAAAGTAGACTTCGGGGAGCTCATGCGCGTATCAAACTAACAAAATGGTCGCTATGGGTGTGGGAATGAGTTCTGAGATAACTTAATTAAAAATTTTAACGGAAAGAAATGAAGAAAATTTTTAAATCTCTGTCACGATAAATTTTTTTAAAAATCTCACTGTTATCGGTTCTGAAATTAAAATAAAATTTGTAACATAAAATACAAGCTGTAATTCTAAACAAAAGAGAAAGAACAAATAGTATATATATATCATAATGTTGCTTCCTATGTTTCTTGCTGATATCGCAATGCAGAAATCGAGTCCGCAGAGAAACAAATACCGAAAGAATAGAAGGGACGAACGGAACTAAAAAAATGAGGAACAAAACCGTGCAAAAAAATCGATACACGCAAAGAGGAATTCGAGATACGCGTACAAACAAGCGATCGAAAAGCCACTGTTTCTTCTACGTGCATGGAAAACGCATTCGTGTTTCGGCGACCCGATACCAGTCTTTATTTTATGCCGGTACGAGAATCTATTTTTTCTAGTTCTGTTTCCGAAGTTGTTGCTCCGATGGAGTGACGTAATCGAAATCGCGGCAACAAAGATCAGCATGTCCTAGGTAGAGGAGTAGAGGACAACAAGTTCGCAAAAGCGTATGCGTCATCGATGCTTCTTTGAGAGAAACACGCGCAGTTCTTTGCCAGTTCTACGCAGAAATCTTCCTTTTCCCCTCCATCGATACATTTTGAAACGTGAGATTAAGCGGAGGAGGGAACGATAGTTGGAATTTTCGCGGATTACGTTTCGTGCAACGTGGATCACGTGAGATCCATAATAATTCCCATCAAAAAGATAAAAAGTTTGATTAGACGTGTAAAAAAGAATTTATTTTTTTCGACTCATTGTTTTAGCAAAATACATTCAAAAGTAGATCGAAGTATCAAGATTTCAGCATTCACGTAATTGAATATTTTTGAATGTAGTACTGAGTGATTTTTTTAATTATTCAAAATAAAATAAAAAACTTGTAATTTTCTCGTTACACGAAACAGATGACACACGAGAAAAGTAACGGTAAGACCGAATTAACTCTCCGCATCGTTCATTGTAAACAACGACAAGTTGCTCGCGATCGAGGAAAAGAAAGCGTATCAGGATCAAGATTAAAAAACGTCGATCGATAAGGTGATAACGAGCGTTACCAACAAATTATTCACGATTACTGCAACAAAGTGTACTACCGTAATCTTTCGAACTGTCGCGGACAATTAATATCGGAGAAAGACAATTAATGTGTAATCAATAAAAAAGCCTTCTCGATCGTGTGTCAGACAGAGGACAAGTCTGACGGATCCATGCATCGATATGTTATTCTTATAATTAACAGAGATCGTTATCGGACCAATGTTTCGTGACTGTGAACACGGTTAACTGTAAACAGTGTACTCTGTTGTTCGAACGGGCATAATTAACTTTGGTTACAAAGTTAATGCTTTATCGATGACCGTACGAGCCATACTCGTACACTCGAGCCTTTAGATAACCCTCTTTTCTCGGTAAATAATTTTGTAACCAATTTTAACGACATTCCAAGAAAATACACAATTTGAAAATAAATTTGTCAACGAGTTCCGATACTTCAATAACGATTACATTCATCGAATTCCCTGATTATTGTCACAAATTGGTAACGAAGGTTCAAGATTGGGACAGAATAAATACGGCAACCAATCGTCTTATCATAACCGCAGCGTACGGAGCAGCCCCAATTGTAAATCATTGCGTAATGCCTTTAACGATCATAATTCCTCGCCGATGCTACCAATTTATCATCGGTAAAATGGTAGCTTTCAACTGTTAACTACATGTTTTGAGCAAACAGTGCCGCGAAACGGAAGGAGAAACCGGACGAATAAATAACGAGGTTTTGCAACTTTATCACGAGCGTCGTCAAACGATAGGTGAGTTCAAGTTCACGGGTAAATTTGGTTATTCTCGTGGCGATGGATCGAGTGTTGCCAGTTGCAACAACGTACGCCGATACGTTGCAAATCTACTCATGACGTGGCCGACCTCCAAGCATTCTGAATCTACTTTAAGAATGTCCTGGCCCACATGACTTTTCTCTTCCACATGTTGCAAATCGTGCAAAAGATCGATTCCTTCCATCACGTTTTTTCTTTCCTTTTCGATTTTTCTTCGGTCCCCTATCTATCGAATCATCGTTCCTTTTTTTTTCACCCTTTTTTTTCACCTTTTTTTTCGCTATCTGTCTGTTCTCGACCGTGCAGGAATGCATAGTAGAGATTCGCGGCGACTAAAATAGTGCGTGATGGTATTCGGCAAATGTATACACGATTCCCGATGAAACTCATAGTATTTCAAGAACACAATCGAAATTGCGACAAACAGCGTAGATAAGGGGAATAAAAGGAATGTTACGTTCATTCGACGTAAGATGGAATACATTTTTACGAAATGCATCTTCGTCCTTATCTTTCTCCTTCTGGCAATGTTTTTCAGTGTTCTGCTCCGAGAACATTTATGCAACAATATTGTGTACCGTGCAATTAGTCTAATAAGTACCTCGTTTGCGGAACAAGTATCATCTCGTTAAATAATTTCCGTAGCCGGAGGAGTTAGGAAGATCGACGATAAATATCGCCGAGAGTGAAACATTTCTAAATTAATTTAACATTTCGGAATTAATCTCGACGAAATTAAACAGATAGAAGCATACTCGTGCGATACCTTCGTTTTTCTCTTCGCTAATTAAACCGCATGTATATTACATAATAATAAGCTTGCGCTGCTCTTTTACGATTTGTTTGTTGTTACAAAAACGAACTACCAGTATGAACAACAAAGTTGCCCGTTAAAGTCGGGCAACGGGTTTCTACCACTGACTCGTGTTTCACTTGCATATTTACCAGCCATCTCTACCAGTGTATTTTCAATAATAATTCGGCTCGAAGGTATTTCCGAGGTGTGCATAGTACGGCCGGAATATATCGAGAGAGAGCTTTACGTGCATCATATTATGCGAGACAAAGGCGAGTTTAATTAAAATATAGCCGAGCTAGAGGTGTACAATCACCGCCAGCGTATATCATTGTTCTCTTTCTTTCTCTTTTTCCCTCTGTAATAAACTTATTAAACAAAGGTTTCAAGCATTTATTTCGAAATGAAAAATATCTTGCTCATTCCCCTTCCAACTTTCGACTTTGTCTATGAAACTTGACGCAGAGAAACTATGTTTCATTTATTTTAATGTATATTTTTGATCTAAAAATTTTCTAAGGTAATACAATTTTTTCTTTTCTTCTTTTTTTTTCCTAATCGTGAGATCTGGAGTCTTTACTTTTCCATAAATCTGTCCATAAATTGTCCAATGACAACAACATAAGTACTCGACGTCTCTATTACTTGTACAACTATCCTATATTTCTTCTACTAATAATACATTTTCATTTATTATGGAAACATCGATATACCAATTGTACGCGATTCGAAAAATGCAAATTATTAGCGGCAACAGGATGAAACGCGAATCCTCGTTAAAAGTTCGTTCACGTATATTTTTTTCATTCCGGTGAGAGCACGAAATGTCATACAGTGGAATTTCGAAAACGGTATCGAGTTACCGGCGTGCTTTTCGCAGGAATGTTCCACGTACCAGGGGCGCGTAGGTTTAGCGAGTCACGGATTCATTCAGAAGGAAAACTAGCAGACCGGGTAGGGAGATCGAGTACTAGGGAAACGAGTGATCGCGTACGATCCTCGTTCGATTGAATAATGCGATAACACGATGTCTTTGTAAATATATGCGTACCCAGACCACTCAAGAGTAAAGCTCTAACTGCTACGTTGGCGTGCACGATACGATGAAGATTAACCCTAGTACGATTCTTGGATTTATTTTTTGTTTCTTAACAAATTTCCTAATTTTGAAGCAAATACACAGAAATTATTTATTACAACTGCGTAATTTCTTTTTTCGTATTTTATGATAAATAGTTGCTTTTCGTAAAATTAGGAAAATTAAAAAAAAAATGAGAACATAATTTGGACCAATAGATTTTGAAAACTGAAGAATTAAATACAAACGGAGAAACATTCCACTTAAATAACTGAGTTGGTTTAAAAAATTGATTTTATTCGTGAAGATTTTCATTCCTAAAACGCGAATAATGCATCTCTCGTAGCTTTATGCAATTCCTGTCGCAACAATTTCAAAAACATCCAAATAATTTTTCCAAAGGACGCAATACAATCGGAAATCTTCAACTATTTAACCACACGTTACGAAATTCTCAAGGACCTCGAACAGCGCGCCATTGTACGGATCACAAAAATGGTTGCCTAATAATGAGCGAATACATCAATATGTCCTTTTATTTAACACGTAACATTCATATGTTGCAAAGAACGTGAAGTTACTTTTATAATGCTCGACATATGCGTGCAAAAACAGGTGTATGTCGGTTTACATAAATAGAGGAACATAATTGATGTTATTAGCATCGAACGATAATGTTTACTGGCAACATTTGAAGGAGGCAAATTTTCGACACGACGAGAACTTTATTCCATTCACAAGTTCCTAGAAGAGGAACAGTTCGTTACACGACCGTAAAAA
>SMSQ01026299.1:64197-94058 GCA_019453375.1 Ctenoplectra terminalis | reverse complement strand
TTATTAGCATCGAACGATAATGTTTACTGGCAACATTTGAAGGAGGCAAATTTTCGACACGACGAGAACTTTATTCCATTCACAAGTTCCTAGAAGAGGAACAGTTCGTTACACGACCGTAAAAATTGTTCGTGCACGTTCCAGAGTTTCGATGTGATATTCTTTTTTTTTTTTTTCTCTCTTTTTTAAAGGTTGAGCCCGTGAAAGAACGATTTAACCTTCACCTTCGCCGCAAACATTTCTACGGCTGCCAATCGTACAAACGGATTAGCGTGGCATCCAGTTGTGCGTATGAATGAACCATCAATAAGCGTAGATAGATGCCGATAGACACGCGGTTATCGCGAGGTGAATTTTAAGTATCAACGTTAAATACTATGACGTACGTTCGAGAATCGATACACATGGAAATTTTTTGTGCCGTAAAATCGTACGCGGTTGGACAATTTCATAAGAAAATTCTCAACAAATATCTTCTCTTTTTACACGGAATTGATATCTGATACTGAAAAACACGTTAATTAAAATTAAAAATAATATAACATTCTACAAACTTCAACATTGATTAATAAAATTCCTCGCGTTCTCTTTCAAAGAAAAAAAAAAAAAAAATCCGTATTAAAATAAAACAGCTAAAAGTTAGTTCCCTTTTAATTTTCTGAAACCTGTTCAAATCAGACAATTTCATCCGAAACAACTGAAACGAGAATAAAAATGTTTCAAACTATTTTTCTTTTTTTTTTTTTCTACCCACAAAAAACACAATTTAAAATTGCACGGTAGCACTGCCTGGCCAAGACTTTGATGTTATGCAACGAACTTCTGAAGAAATCTACAAAGTCGTGTGTCAAAGCGGGAGAACCGAGTCACCAGACTGTCTAGCGAGCGAAGGCGTAGCTCAAAACTACGTTATAAAATCCCAGAAACGAGTAAACACGAGCTTGTCTGTGAAAGAAGTGAGCAAGGTCGACGAGTCAATCAAATCATGATCGGATATATGCTTCGATTCGCAGAAGGGAAGGCATTTTGATTCGCGGCAAATGCAAAAAGCATCGAAAAATATCGAAAGAGATAAAATTGCTTGGAGCTCGTCATTGCCAACATCGACGGAAGAAAGAATTCTTTCGTAGAATCGATTGAATGGAAATACATCGACGAGCAAAGCTTTGCAATTAATTCGTGAATACGTTGTTTAAACATTGCATAAAAAAAAGAAAAGAAAAAAGAAAAAAAAAAATGCGAACGATTAGTGGAGACTATTGGTGCCTTGGCTAACACAACCTTCGAAATTTGCATATTTATAGAATGAATTTTTCGACAACAAAAATTCAAACACGACAGCTCTTCTTTATAACTTGTTAATTATAATAATCCTTGACTAATTTTAACGATTAATTGCAACGCTCGTCGCATCTCTAAAGCCTACCGAATATTTCTACGATTTATAATTCGTGTAATAAAGGTAACTCTTATTGCATAACGTAGTAAACAGCTCGAAATAAACTGGTGGATTTCTAATAGATTTATACAGCTTCCATATCCAACATTAGTTTATGTTTTCCGAATTACTTCATCCACAGAGTGCATCGTTTAATCGTTTCGTGAAATCGTTCAGAAATAACACGCGGCCCACGTGGTGCGTATTTTCTTCGTAAAATTTTATGCTCTTCCTCGACTAGTTGGACGGGTCCGTTTCGTGAAAAACGTAAAAACGACTCGCGCCGCTCTACCCTTTGCTCTTTCCATTCAGCCGATCGAAAGCCTCTTAAAAAATATGCAAACGAAATGCTCGGGTACAGATACAAGAGACATCGTTAACACGAGACGGACAGATCCTCATAAAGGTCGTCGCAGTAAATTAATTTCTCATGCAAACTGCGTCGCCGATCCTTTTCGAAAACGAGATTCTACCAACCACGTGCTGAAAAACTGCACGTGAACCTAACACGCTACGAAAATCACAATAATTCATTCAGTATGGCTGAACGCAAAATAAGGAAAGAATGCGACTATGCATCGTTTGCGTTAACTTTCCTTCGACCGCCTTTTGAAACGATTCTATTTATGAATGTGGTAAACGATGTTAGCAAAAAGAGCGTTGTTTGCTTTGAAAATTTAAACTCGCTTCGTATTTTGAAATTCTCGAGCGTAAAGGTTCCCGAGCTGTTTTATATAGTATCGCGAATAAAAAAAAAAAAAAAAAAAATGTGACTTAAATTTTGAAGGAGTGCTACGCACAAAATGGTACTTCCTAGTTGGAGCTCAAGAAGCACACTGTGCCGTAAATACTCTTTATTGACAGACAGGTTTGCGGTAAATACTATTCGAGGCCGCCAGTGGGAACCGTGTCCTTGTGTAAAATGTTTCCGATGTTTCATCACCGATGCAGCTTGCTTCGTTAGGAATCCGAGAAAACACACTTTCTGTTATCTGGCTCGCGTTGTTACAGTGTAAGCAAAACGTTGAAAGTATTTTCAAGAAACTAGAAATTTATTCGAGGAACTTCTCGACATTAATCTTGAGAGCTCGAACAGTAAGTTAGTTCCTTACAAGGTACGACGTAAGCAAAATGTATGGGTAAAAGATAGAAGCCTTTCGATATCCATCACTCGATTGTTACATGTTAATAGATAGAGAAAAAAAAAAAAAAAAAAAGAAAAAAAAAACACCTGACACGTTAATAACAAGGAAACATTTTTCTTTGCAATTGACTTTGTAATTTCTCACGTGTAACATGCAACGTGCAACATTAAATGAATTACAGGAAACATTGTATGCCCGTGTAGACTTTAACTTTTGCACATCACGTGTAATGTCCACGTGCAACACCAACGTATCATACGATCGACGCTTGCGATAATCGTACGGTGCAACGTTGCAGTAAAATTCAACGCGAACGTCACAAGTTAGCAAGAAAACAACGTATTCACCAACGGATCGAACGATTTCGAGGTCTTGCGCGATATATATTCAATGAAACCGAATGTCTCGAAAATTCAGCTGACTTTAATTTTATTATTGGGTCGAGACGCGACAGACGGAGAAAGTCAATTTTTGGAGCGTCTCGTCGACAAATTTGGAACGCAAGTATCCATATGGCATGCACGTGCTTTTATTATCGAGAAGCATCGATGCATCAAAGGTTCTTTGACGATGTACGATCGAATCAATAAGCGGTAATTTTTTTTAATTAAAACTCTCAATTTTGCAGCGTGGATAAGAGTATTTAATTGATGCTTAAAAAAACATTATCGCGTATATTTAATATAAAGTTAAAGAAAGAAGAGAAAGAAAAATATAAATCGACTCGATTGTTACTTTCGAACTTGACAAAACGTGAATTTAAAAACTGGAAGATGGAAATACAAAAAGTTTGAAAATTAAAATTATAGCGCCGCGAATGATCGAAGAAAAAATTCGGAAATATAATTTTAACCAGCTCGGGTACAGCAACCTTAACACAGAAATTGGTATCGATACCGTTCTTGGTATCGTTAAGGCTCATTTTTGATGCATCGCCCTGTACAACGTTAATCCGTTACGCTCAACTCCCCAAAGACTGTTAATACACGTAGATAATAAACATAATTTCAACCGCTATCTATGCTCGACTTGTCAGTGAAATATAGATTGCAAGGTTGAAGCGATATCGTGACCTTTGCAATCTCTGTGTGCCCCAGGCTACATGTAACTTGCACCGTCCTCTCTTGCATTAATTTTGAAACTGGCCGTGTTGACCGTAACGCGATTAAAAGAAACGAAGAGGAAAAATAAAAAGAGCAGAACGAAAGCAAACGCTGATCGTTTCGTGCAAAGAATATCACGGTAAACAAGCGGTTGAAATGAAACGAAATGAAATGAAAGCTTCCATAACCTAGTTACGCTACACGTTCGTTCACGATTCTGAAGCAGATTTTCACGAACGAATCGCGTGCAAACATTACGGATCGTGTTCAACAACAATTTACTCCACAACTATTTGCTTGGTTGATATCGAAATCACCGGTACCATTATACTTTTATAACGCTGTAGCTGATCGATCGGGAACGCGATAATTGAAGTTCGATTTTTAAGTTCGTTATCAGGTTTTTCGAAACGTAACGCGAAATGTATCGAATTTCTTACGAAAACCGATAAATTGAATTTCTGATTTACCGACTTGTTTTTTTTTTTCTTCTGTCAATTACCTTGCAAATTAAAATATTTAATAACCAATTAATTCGATATTAATATTCAACACAGCTGCGCAGCAAGTGTAAATTCTACTTGTGTTTTTTTTATATTACGGTCGATTATGTAATGAAAATATTTCACCCTAGCCGGTCCGAGGGTTGGCCTCAAAACGATTAAGTCTGAACCTTAACATTACACGTATTACACGCATATCCGTTCACCTTGACGCATCCTCCGACCTTATATCATTAATAGAACAACGAGTCTGACCTTGGAACCGGCAAATCCATGGTGGTGGATCGATGATGATGATGATGATGGTGATGCGTCCTCTCGGCCGTGCCGATGATACCCGGATGAAGAGTTTGTTGTTGCGGATGCTGAGGGTGCAGGTATACCTGTTCCTCTTGTGCTCTCCACATTGCTGCCACTTTTCAATCGACTCGCATAGTAATTAATCTTTTCAGCGTGTCTAAATTCTACAGCGCAGCCAAAGCGGAAACTGGCATTCGATAGATCATCATTGCTTGTCATACTGGACAAGAAACATCGAATATTTAATTCCGCTCAATTGTTTCTCAAAGATTCCAACACTTTTCAAAAATTCCAATTTTTTTCTTTTTTCTTTCTTTTACACTTGACAAATTATAGAATACCTTGTTAACGAAGCACGTATCGAATACAACGCGATGAAAGTTCGAACGAAAGTCTTGCTCAAACCGAAGATGCAACGTTCGGGAAACTAGACTCGTCCTCAGCGTCGTTCGCCATATTGGAGAACAGAGAGCGCGCAAACAGTGACAGCGTTCGACGTTGCGGCCGTGGTGTCTGGCCGTTATCGCGCGACAACTTCGCGGCTTGTTTGTTGCACGAATTAAAATTAGCCAGGTCGCCGGTTAATCTTGCTCGCGCGATCGCTCTGGCTCGTTTCTTCGCGTACAGATAAAAGCGTCTCTATCTGCGTCGAACGGCGAGCAAACATTCGGCAAGATCGGAGTCGGGAGACGTTGAAGAGACAGGTCGATACACAAAAAAAAAAAAAAAAAAAATGTGGAACGAAGAAAAAAAGAGATACTACTTTTTCTTTCTTTCTTTCTTTTCTTTTTTTTTCTTTTATCGATAGCGACGCTCTTCCGACGAATCTACGATTCGATCCGTTGTCCCGTCAAAATTTCTCCCGTCGATCTCTCGTTTCGCGCGTGTACAAGCTACGCAAACGCTATTCGACGCGTCAAAGCTTGCATCGACGGAAAAAAACTGCAGAAACGCGTTGTCCTTCGAAGATGCACGATAGGTCACGCGAGAATCACATTCCTCCGTGCCGAACGCACCACAGTTCCAAGTCGTCGCGTCGGTAACGGACGCGGTATTTTGTCCTTCCCCGCTTGATTTAATACGCTGGCGCGCTCGACGATTCCGTAAAACACTGATCTTCTTGCATCGAGATGTCACGTACCGGAACGACAGTCCCGCTGTTACTGCTCACGGACGTCCGACGTACACGCGAATTGTTGGTCCGATTCCCTTGACCTTGACACCGTGTTCTAGATCTCCCGGCGCAGCAGGAAATCCGTACGCGAAAGCACACAGAGATCGCGCGAGGGCATCGATCCACGAGCCAAGAAACTACACCATCAATAAAGATCCAACAGCGCTCGGGATGCACACAACGTTGGCCTTCCTCCTCGCCCTGGCGTTCCGTTACATCGTGTGAAACGTGATAAAGCAAGACTCGAGTCACAATGCTGCTTCGAGGAATCTCTGGCCTTGACACACTGTCCCAAATGTCTCTTAGAACGGAGAGAATACACGTTGGCTATGCATTCCGGAGATAGAAGCCACAGTTACTGTCGGGTTTCGCGCAATGTCGCTTGGACTAAAACGTGCACACGAAACTCCGATCGGTTGAAGGTTGATTTCGAAACAGTTCCAATGTTACAGTACCCTCTATCGGTACGGTAAACGGGACGATAAAAATTTAACGCGAAATAAATCGGCACGATGCGCACGATACAGTTCGGTTTACGATAATGCTGTTTTCGAACGCGTGATACGTAATAAAAGCATGTCAAAGTGTCAGCGATAGAGCACACTTGTGTATATAACGTATTCGTGTGCAAACAGATACGTTGTAACACGACAGTGTCGATCGGAGCGAATGTTTGCCAAAAAACGGCGTGACGAATATCGAGACACGATACGCACGGTAGTCGGATCCGAACTGCCGGTCGAGCGCTTCCCCCACTCTACGCGACGATCCACGTTTCCCCTACTCTACCAGTCGACCAATCGTCGTTCCCCTCGACTTCTTCCAATGTTATCCGCGCTCGAAGCGCGCAGCATGATAACAACACATTTTTAGGCGGATTCCTTGTCTAAGGCTGCTTCCAACTCGCGCGATAAGAAACAAATTTTCGTGCGTATGTCTCGCTGGATTTACGCGCGAGAATTTAAGTACGTACTCGCGGAAACGGAATGTTATCGGGTATATTTTGTTTGTCGAAATTTTTGAATTCTTTAAAAACTGTAGTTTCCTTATTCGATTCGTCTATAGAATATACCATAGCGCAGGAAACATTGAATATTAATATTTTTATCGTGTAAAGGACGTTTATAAGTTACCGTACATAACACTATCTTTGTTTATAGCGTGCACTGAGAAAATACGCACCAACCGAAATATATACCTTTCTTCGTAAGAACTAAATATACAACGAACGTATATGTGTTTTTTAGTTCGAGCTATCACCTTGAACGCGATTTACAAAAGAAAAAATGGACTCTTACCCGTACGAGATTGTCGTTTCCGGCGCAGAAGTGGAAGACAACGCGCCAGCATCATCCTCGTCCACGTCATCCTTCATTTTTTAGATTTTTCCTGTAACGCAATAAAGCAAACATCGTTATTACCTTAGTATTATTGAAACTTATCGTTCTCGAAGACTGCTACGTCATTTATGATCACTGTAAATATTTTGCCGAGTAAAGAGCCGAGGTGAAAAAACGATAATACTTTCAATAATGGCGAACGTGAAAGGGCATGCACACGATACGGAACATCGAGATGGCAGCCGATTCACTGATAATGTAAATAAATGATGTACCACCGGTGATATTCGACGGATGTAACACATGTCGGGGCCATTGCAGTCGGCTCGACATACTAATCGTGCGAAAGATTCCATTACGTATCCAACAAAATTGTTACGTTTGCAACAAAGTTGATTCAACGGTATGAAAAATGTTGAAAATGCTGTGAATTATGGATCGTGGTTGGAATTCATGACAGAGAGACAAAGAATTCGAACAACTCGGGACAAACGATTCTAGTTTTTCCAATGAATCGTTTGAAACTATCATCGTCCGTGAGATTAATAAAAAAAAAAAAGAATCTACACTCCCCTTTCACTTTCGATAGCATTGAATTTATTCTATCACAAGTTTGATGTTTGAAGACCGTTGCGCAAAGAAATATTACACGTCGGTTGGATTAAGATTCATTTATTTATTTATTATAAGAATTATTCATCGAGGCTCGAGAAATTCGAAAAAGTTCGATACACCAGTGAAACGATTTTCATGCGTCAATTCTGGTACCGATTCAATGAATATTTGATGCAAAGATACATTTTTTTCATCGAATAAGAGGATTCTATGCACGAGTAACCAAACTTTGGTACCGAGGTAAAGTGTCTCTTTCTCTCAATCGAATTGTATGAAAAATTGTATCCAAGTACCGAGATTTTTCCATTTGAAACTCACTGTGTAATAAATAGGCGAAGATGATGAAAAACACACGGTTACACTTCCACCCACTGTAACTTTCTTCGCCGTATCGATACGAGCTAATTGTAAGTCTTCACCGTGATCAACCTCGTCGGAATGGTAACCAGCGAAACTATTAATCATACAGATTCCGTACAAACGAAAAAAGGTCTCCGTTACGTGTAATTTTCCAGAGAAACGATGACGTTAAATCGAAACCGACAATGTTCATCGATGCAACGCGCAATCGGAGTAATTCGAGCCGTGGTCACGAATAAAGCCACGTAGCGTGGGCCGATTGCGTATTCTCCTGGATAACAACGCTGATTCGAAACAATCAGCTGATGTTGGACAGGATCAACACCGCCTTTGTTCATATTCGTAGTCACGCAACTCTGTTACACGGTTGGACTGTAGATTAGTTTCTGCTCTATCATTCGAGTGCATACGAGCGATTCTTCGATGGATTTCGAATGAAGGATGAACAGTTTGTTGTTCGATTATGCTTGGATCAAATGTTAGAGGAAACGCAGTTGGTAACAAAAGAATTCGGTACTTTTAAGTATCAACCGAATTTTGTGTACAATTATAGGTTGTTGAATGAACAATAGAATCAAACTTTAATTTCGATAAAAATTCAAGAGTTTGTTTCACAGCAACGTGTAGCACGATTGAGGAAAAAGAATGATATCTTAAAATTATATATATTTTAAGAATAATATTTAAGATGTTTGGATATTTTTGTGGCCAACTATAAGCGATAAGAAAGGAACAAAGGAATACAGAAGCAATTTCTTTTCTCTTTCTTCTTTGTATGATTTCATAACGACAATATTTTCGTGCAATCGCGCACAGCGAAGCGTTCTCTTTATCATCCTTATCGATAAGGCTGTTCTTTACGGAATATTGACTTTCGTTATAATATTCGAAGCAGTCAGAATCGGTTTGCTTCGGCGGAGTTACGGTACAGTGGTTTTCTTCATGACTGGTCGTGTTTGCTGCATTTGGACGTCTTCTTGTTTGATACGAGCCGATTCTGTTTATCGAAAACGTCGAAGCTCGGGGTACAAAAGTATTTTTTTAATAATGTTTCATTTGATTAACAAAAGTCATCCAACTTTTGATAGATTAATGTTTTTAAACTTTCATCGCGCAACGTAACATTTCTCGTGTAACGAATACACCCACTAATTTACAACTGTAAACTCGTGGCGGGAAAAAATGTAGACCATTCACTTTGCAACAAAAATTTAAATTCGAACGCGAGGCATTTGCATTCGAGGAGAGATAAAAATANATTTATTCTATCACAAGTTTGATGTTTGAAGACCGTTGCGCAAAGAAATATTACACGTCGGTTGGATTAAGATTCATTTATTTATTTATTATAAGAATTATTCATCGAGGCTCGAGAAATTCGAAAAAGTTCGATACACCAGTGAAACGATTTTCATGCGTCAATTCTGGTACCGATTCAATGAATATTTGATGCAAAGATACATTTTTTTCATCGAATAAGAGGATTCTATGCACGAGTAACCAAACTTTGGTACCGAGGTAAAGTGTCTCTTTCTCTCAATCGAATTGTATGAAAAATTGTATCCAAGTACCGAGATTTTTCCATTTGAAACTCACTGTGTAATAAATAGGCGAAGATGATGAAAAACACACGGTTACACTTCCACCCACTGTAACTTTCTTCGCCGTATCGATACGAGCTAATTGTAAGTCTTCACCGTGATCAACCTCGTCGGAATGGTAACCAGCGAAACTATTAATCATACAGATTCCGTACAAACGAAAAAAGGTCTCCGTTACGTGTAATTTTCCAGAGAAACGATGACGTTAAATCGAAACCGACAATGTTCATCGATGCAACGCGCAATCGGAGTAATTCGAGCCGTGGTCACGAATAAAGCCACGTAGCGTGGGCCGATTGCGTATTCTCCTGGATAACAACGCTGATTCGAAACAATCAGCTGATGTTGGACAGGATCAACACCGCCTTTGTTCATATTCGTAGTCACGCAACTCTGTTACACGGTTGGACTGTAGATTAGTTTCTGCTCTATCATTCGAGTGCATACGAGCGATTCTTCGATGGATTTCGAATGAAGGATGAACAGTTTGTTGTTCGATTATGCTTGGATCAAATGTTAGAGGAAACGCAGTTGGTAACAAAAGAATTCGGTACTTTTAAGTATCAACCGAATTTTGTGTACAATTATAGGTTGTTGAATGAACAATAGAATCAAACTTTAATTTCGATAAAAATTCAAGAGTTTGTTTCACAGCAACGTGTAGCACGATTGAGGAAAAAGAATGATATCTTAAAATTATATATATTTTAAGAATAATATTTAAGATGTTTGGATATTTTTGTGGCCAACTATAAGCGATAAGAAAGGAACAAAGGAATACAGAAGCAATTTCTTTTCTCTTTCTTCTTTGTATGATTTCATAACGACAATATTTTCGTGCAATCGCGCACAGCGAAGCGTTCTCTTTATCATCCTTATCGATAAGGCTGTTCTTTACGGAATATTGACTTTCGTTATAATATTCGAAGCAGTCAGAATCGGTTTGCTTCGGCGGAGTTACGGTACAGTGGTTTTCTTCATGACTGGTCGTGTTTGCTGCATTTGGACGTCTTCTTGTTTGATACGAGCCGATTCTGTTTATCGAAAACGTCGAAGCTCGGGGTACAAAAGTATTTTTTTAATAATGTTTCATTTGATTAACAAAAGTCATCCAACTTTTGATAGATTAATGTTTTTAAACTTTCATCGCGCAACGTAACATTTCTCGTGTAACGAATACACCCACTAATTTACAACTGTAAACTCGTGGCGGGAAAAAATGTAGACCATTCACTTTGCAACAAAAATTTAAATTCGAACGCGAGGCATTTGCATTCGAGGAGAGATAAAAATACGTATACTTCATAATACGCAGGGGAAAAAAAGCACGATAGAAACCTAAATGTAGTCGTGGCTGTTTGCAAGCAGATACCTGATAAAAATTCTGATTCGGGGGACTATTGAATAAAGATATCGATTGAGAGTTCGAATCTTATTGAATGGAACAGCAAGGGTTTTTGATGCTTGCAGAGCCGCTCGACAGCACAGAGTCGCACACGGACACGTGTGCACACGCGTATACAATCATGTATAGATGGATGTCTGTATCTAGAAGCTGGCGTCAGGTAGGTCTGTGTTGATACACCGGGTCGTCGACATCGGTCTACTATCACTAGGTTCCGCTGCGTACGCGCTATACAACAGAGCTGATAAGGTGACGAGAGGTAACCTACGTGCGATGCACTCGCTTGAAAGCCGTTTCGAGCGCGGAGATGAACTACGATGGGACGAGTATGTCTGTTTCGATCGAATCGCGGTCATTTTCAATGTTATCGATATTCAAGTATCTAGACACATTTAAATTTGTTCCATTGTGTGCAGAAATTTCTATACATCTGTATTTCATCACAAATCTATACTTTCTGATATTCTTTTTCTGTTGTAACAACTCCGCTTCAAATTATTCCAAATTATTCCAATTTACCGATATCAAATCATACGAGATAAAAAAAAAAAAGAAAAGAAAAGAAAAAAAAAAAGAGCTCACATTGCACATGTACCGAGAGAACAACCAACCTCATGGAAACTGCAACACCTCTACCCTAACCATTTTCAAAAATTCTTCGTCACTTAGAAACTAACCACTCGGCAGCATAGTCTGAAGGTCCACGACGGAACACGACAACCGTTTTAACGAAACGCGCATAGTTGCGCCGGGGACAAGTATTATGTGGCTCCGTTAAAAATACGATGCCGAGGTAAAAGCGCAGCACAGGCGTATCGAGCGACCGAAAGAAACAAAGAAAATACGAAACACGGTGTGCATGTCGTCGTCGCCGGTAATATCCAGCCGTCTAGACACTAGACTCTCTTTGTTCGTTCAGTGGCTGATTTTCGGGGGTTGTTCCTGGTCGAGCGTAGGGTAAACCGTGCCCGTGGCCGTGGACGGAGGAATGCACGAGTCTACGGGAAAGAGAGCAAAGAGAAAGATCGAAAGGATGAGAAAGCGAGACGGAGAAGCGTGGTTACACGAGGATAACCCCGTGAGGTGTGTGTATGTGTTTTGGTCTGGTCGACGATCGACACGTTCGTGATCAACGACGACGAAACTGTGGGCCGTGTCAGTGCACGCGCGACCGCCCGTAGCTTCTCGGCTCTTCTTCTCTCGAGTAGCGCGCCGGTTAACGACGCTCACCTACCAATTCACTTTACTTTCCCGTCTCTGTCCGATTATTATTTGCGAATCCTGAGCTGGACGAAATGCCACGTCTTTCTTTCTACTCGATCGATACCCTTTCAAAGGGTGTCTGATCATCTGGTTCCTCTTCTATTTGGGGTTACTTCGGTGTCTGGCACGGATCAAAGGGAGCACTGCTGTGATATTAATAGAATATTTCGCGATATAGAATTTTTTGTGAATGGGAATATGTTTTTTTTTTTTTTCTATCAGACGAGAACTTCCCACGTGTCTCTCTTATTTTTCAACGAAACTTTGCTTTTCGGAAGACTCGTTAAGAAAAGAGTGTCCTACACCCCTTTTTGATCGCAGAAACTAAGACTGGAAAAATTCTTTTAACTCTGTATAACTGGAATTTTGTTCATTAATATTTCTCAAATTAATTTAAAGACTAGGAACTAATAATTACTATAATTGGACTTTCTGATTCGATGACCAGGAACGATGGTGTAATAATGATAAAAACAAAGCTTAAAAGATACGAACACAAGGGTATGTAAGTTATTAATACTTGGTACTTTTGGTAGTCGAATAGCCAAGTTCCTCGAGGATCCACCTTAGCACGGTCATAGCATCGAACTCTCCTCCCTTTACGGTATCTCTAACATAAGCAGCGGCGACATTCCTTCGCGGAAATGTAATCGCGAAAGTTCGCGGGCACTTTATAGATATCGCAGGGATTTCGTATATATCTGTATACGTATCTATGTACATCGAGAAGAAGACAAGCAGAGAATATCGGAGAAGAGGCAGGACAGAGGCAAAGTCCTTTGCCCCTGAAGCACGGGGCAGGATGTACACGTGGCTTACCATGGAACACTATCCCGAGCGATATACCGTATGTCGAAGGATGAGTTTTCGCTTGACGTTAATACTTCTCCTCCGAGTACCAAAGCAGTGACCCGTACATTTGCTCAAGTAAGACCATTCCATTTGTCCTATCAAATTATATGCACTCGAGCGTCTCGCTAGAATTAAGATTCAACTGTTTAACCTTTTGCACTCTTGAGCTTTTTTTCAGTTTCACAAGACTTTTGTGAAAACTTAAACTGTTGTTTTGGAAAGAAAAAAAAAAGAAAAAGAAAAGAAAAATTATAAGTGTTTACAATTTTTTACTCGGTTAATTTGCTTTGTTTTGAAATAAAAAGGAACTCGAATTGGCGCAAATACGAAATTCAATTTGAATCTTCTGGCAAAAATTACACACGTCGTCATAACGGCGCCAGTGAAGTGCAAAGGGTAAAAACATTAAGATTCATCCAATACGCTTGAAATATGCCTCTTAGGCGTGTTAGTGATTTGTAAGTGTCATCTAATGCCATACAATGAATCTCGATATTATCAATTTGATATTAATATTGCGAGGAAATAAAGCTTGTATCAAAGCTGTTTCACAATTTTTATACATTGTACTTGATACTTGCACGACATAAGGTAACAAATTGGAGTCACAAATGTCAAAGTGCAAACGGTTAAATCCTCCATGATTCTTAAGACGATATTTCTCTTTTACCGTAGTTTTAGAACGACCAGTAAATAAAATTTCCTTGCTTGTATTCCATTAAATACACTATTTGCAAAACTTCCCTATGAAAATCCCCGACCGATGTCAATGAACATTTTGCAGCACACACTCATAATCCACGAAGCTCGGTTTATTTTTTCAACGTTTTATCGCGATACCTTCTGCCGTATTCCTCCGTACAGTCATCAAAATGAATCGAACACTCGCATATCTCGTCGTAAGTTCAATGCCACCCCAAGATTATGCGAGTCTATCGGTCGTGTACAAGCATCGGACGCGTCACGTGTCCAGAAAAGGTACACACTTTTCTCGGAGTAATCACGTGCACCTATTCGGCGATACTTAATAGAGATGACGAGAAACGATCAGAAAGTCGAATTCGAAGAAGAAACAAACTCAATCGTTTCCTCGTGCCTAAGATGCGCGTCCAATCTAGAGTAAAACTATCGCGAGTTGCTTTCTGGAGAATTTGTAAAGAATTTCTCGAGAATTTCTAGAGACCTTCTAGAGAATTTCTAGAGACCTTCTTGAGAATTTTTCGAGAATGGACACTGTGTTTGCAACTAACTGTTCAAGAGCGTTGTTCAACCGCTGTTCTCCCGTAACTCTGTGGGAGTAAAAATTGTCGACACTGTTCTCAAATGGATACACAATTTGAGAGCTTTCTCGACAAGCAACTGTCGCGAGAAAACTCAAATAGACACCTAGCTTTAGATACACCTCTGCGTACGAGTGACGTTAACATTTTGCAATTGAACGAACCTGTTTCGTTAAAAATAGAGCGGTGTATCTAAAGAGACGGTTGCTGAAAATCGTTGCGTTACAATTTCTGATACTCTCTTCCCATTACGCCATCCAGCTCGGTGGACACCCACACCGTGAAATCAATGCTGAATTATCTTCTCGGAAAGAGGATACTATTCAATGATTCGTTGAATCATTTTGCATACGCTGTATGAAACGCGTATACATTTTACATATGTCGTATAACGAGATGTACGTACAATTACATGAATCGGATGACCCGATGCAATCTCTTGTAGATAAAGATTCGAACGCGTTCGCGTTTCGACGAGTCACGATCGACGTCGTATCTCACTACCATTCGAGATACGCAACATTTGTAACCGCAACGCGTATCAGTTAGCTACTTACTACGATTTGTGCAGATAACATCCGGCGAACGGTCTATTATTGACCTTGCTACTCGATAACTATTAAGAGCTCTGGTTGGAAACATTCTGAAGGAAAATAATTATCTGTGAGCGATTTATGCGTTCTTACGAGCTCGTTGAATTATTCAGAATGAAATCAATGCGTAGTCGGAGTAAATCACGTTTTAGCCTGGCACGATCGAGCCTCGTCATAAATCTCGTCGATGCGAAATTCCTTATGCATGCGTGCAATTTACGAGTTGCGATCTTAGAAAACTACCTTTCGAGGTGGTATAAACGCTTGTTCGAATCGTCAGAGATGAAACGGAAGAATAACGTGCAAATCGAGAAGACACTATGCAGATACTGTACACGTACGTAAAATTTGTTAAAATTTGATTTGTTTAACAGTAGAACATTCAAAGTCTATCAGAACTATCACTGGTGTTAAAATAATTCACTTATCCAGGAACCACTTCTTTTTCCAATCCACGATTATATTTCTATTGAATACAAATACCAATTAATTCTACGTTGTTGCTCTTTAACTTTCAAAGTTCACAAAGAATTTCTGATTGAAGAATGACCAAGTTAACAACAGGTTAAGCATTGTGTGAATTATGTACTCTTCGCGGTCAGTAATCATAGTTTTTTCGCAATTCTGCTTTTTAAAGATAACGAATAGCGAAAACTTACACTGCGTCGTCCTGCATTCGCGATAAAGAATACTCCTTCAAATTTTTCAAACGGACCGCAACAGTGTTGCAACTTGTTTACAGTACGAGATAAGATAGTGAACACTACGTAAATGCATGCTAGCTGTGCAAGGTTTTCACTAGTTGCGTTGTTAGCGTGCAACTATGAGATCCAAAGTCGAAACAAGGTTCGCACCGAGGCGTGTGCAGCTTAGCAGCGTCGTCGGGGAGAACTTTTTGGTCATCGTCCTGGAACGATATTTCATTGGCTCGCAGCTGCACCTGCGGCAGGTGCGGTTCCGAGGAAAATAAGAAATTCACGAGCCCGCTTTGCAGATTTGACTAGCGAAAAGAATGACCGGTATCGTTGAACCCGATCGAGCCCGGGGGATTAAAATCGTTAACTTTTTTACACGTAGGTACTCGATTTCCTGCGCGCAAACGTCGAAGCGCTTCCTTTTTAATTCGCTGTCCAATTTTTCATCCCGAGTCATTTCCATAATTAACAATGTTCGTATTATTATATGCACCGAGATATGGTCCCTACCCGATCGTTAAAATTATGGTCAATCACCGTGGAGCGTCTCAAAACGAACCCGGTGTGCTACCTCTGCTCCACTTTAAGAATTAATGCACGACCAAATTTTATTTCCATTCGAGGGTAAAAGATATGATTTTTTTAAAACGACTGTGCGTTTCAAGTAAGAAAAATAGAACATCGGTTACTAGTTTAAAGCATTATCCACCACTCGTGAAGTTTTCCATATTTTTAGCTTGAACATTTATCAGTGTCTTGTAATCAAAATTCCCACTTTTTGGAACATTATTTCCCACCCTTTTCCCTTTACTCTCGACTTTCCTTTATAACAGCCGAATAACCTAGTTATGTATTTATTTTCCTTACAAATAAAACATTAACCTACCGAAAAGATTTGAATCTTCGTTTAAAAAAAAAAGAAGAAAAAAAATGTAAAGAATTTGTTTAAGGAAGAAAACAAGTGCTACGTGTCAGACCCCATATCATCGGTTAAGTAATAAGATTTCCACCTCACCGGTTAAGGGTTGGGTAAATCCGTTGAACGATCAACGTCAAGTTCCTGAACTTTTTCCAAGCGCGGGCTACGCGTTAAGCATCACGCGACACAACGTCAGAAACGTGTTGATGAGACGACACTCGGAAAATCTTGTTGAAGTAAACGATATTCTTACAGGCTGCAGCATCTCTGTTGCATGCAGTGCCAAGAATAAATATTACCCGGTCAGGCATGTACGCGCGTCACTCGCCTGACCTAGTTTAATCCACACGATCATCCTTCTGTGCTAATTAAGTAGGCACGTCCGCTTTATTAGCGGCCACTCTGGCTCTACAGAGCTTGATAACGTATACGAACGTGTATACGAACGTATACGATCTGATGTCGAAAGTGATGCCACCGCAGGGATGAAAGGAGCAGAAGAAAGAGTAGAACGAAGGAGAAGGCCTTTGAGCTTGATTCTTTGCCGTCTAACTCTCTCGCTACCACGCAGTGATTCATCCTTTTTTTTTTAAATGAAAAAGGTGGCGTTTAACGATCGAGACTCGCGCAAAAAATTTTGGGCCAAGAATGCGTAACGTTTGGTATTAGTGCATGAATTGAAGTTTTTCAAAGCGAAGCATTTTATTATCATCGAAGAACTTTGGAGTAACGATTGATTGCATTCTTGTTTTAAACTATATTTTTTGTTTACCTCCGTGTCGTTTAAAAGTAAAAGTGACCGCAGTGGAGTATGAAAATATATGCGTGCTACGTTTGTGATTCATTGAGTGTGCCAAGAGTATTTTTTTGTGAACGAATTTTTAGAACGCGATAGAATGTAAAAATAATATTTTGTAGAGTATCCGGTTGGTTTTGAGATATAATGTCGAAGACTTAGAAGACGCTTGTAAAAAAAAAAAAGAAAAAAAGAAAAAAAGAAAAAAATCTGCCACTTATGGATGCGTTTAGTAATTACAAATTCTATTAATGGCAAGGTCCAAAGTTGGACAAATAGCCATTCGACCACCTTGCCGCCTTTTACGGTGAGTCTTAATGAAAATCGAAGGTCACAGCTGTGTCGATACGCGTACGTGTACTCACCTAACTGTTCGACCAGTTTACGCGCGATGCAAACTCGCGCGTAGTTTTATCTGGCTGTCGATCGATACTGCTCGCGTAATCAGAAATAGGCCAGGATTTATTAATAATTCGTCAGTCGAATAACCAACAGCGCTGTACTAAAAATAATACCTATCGTATTGAACATTTCTTGGTCGCGAATCGTCGTAAAGTCTCGTTTTTACATGAATCGCAATCGACAAAGAAAAAAAAAAAGAAAAAAAAAAGATGCCGAGGCCGACGTTTACGCTTTATTTATTGAATCGATACGAATCACGAAATGTAAAGGTACGCATCCACTTCACAGAGTACAGCTATCGCAAGTTCCTCTCTGGAGAATTTTTCGCGGACGGACGCTACGTTTGAGAGTAAAAATTCTTGAAATTGCTTTCAAATGGATATACAATTTGAGATTTTTCTCCAAAAGCAAGTATCGCAAAGAATTTTCAAATAAATACACAATTTGAGATTTTTCTCCAGAAGCAACTATCATTTCTTTTTTATCGCGAGTTAAAACTATGCCACACGTCAAATATTATATCAATTTCGATTATAAACCTAAACTCAACTGGGTTAAAAAGAATAAATCATGGATAGCTCAAACGGTGACCTCTATCGTCGAATCGTATGTGGGTAATGGAACGAGTTTAGCCAATTAACGACTGTTTTATCGACGGAGTAAATCCTGGGGCAATGACCTCGATGTTGAGGAGCGCTTGACCTATATATCACTAATGTATCCAACATGCATACACGTGTAAGACTCGTGTTCTATTATTCGTTGTCACTGTACCGTTTAATTAACTACTTTATACCTGGTCATATTTTTTTTCGAAACTTTCTATCGTTCGTCAATTCAAAGTTAGCCGAAAAAACTGTACACGCCGCATCTCTCACGGGAAAGGAAACATTGACGTTTCGATAAGCGTGGTACGAAATAGAATGCGAAGGTCATTTCATGGTTCCTAATTGCAAAGTGTCATCGAACCGCGTTTCATTCATTACAATTGACAATATAAACGCGCGAACCGCCTAATATGACGTTCGAACGCCATCGACCGAACGTTAACTAATTTCAGGCTCGAACAAAAGATGAAACATATATTCACGGCCATTGCCAGATGAGTCGCTTTAAATAGCTAACCAACGGCAAACGTTTTAACTTAGGTCAATAGCATGTGATTGATCACACTGTTTACGTATGAGAAATGTTGGTTGCTGCTATTCAAAATACAAAGTTCGATTCGACTGTTATCTGATTATCTGAAACTTCCAAACTACACGATATTTCCACGATATTATCGTCTTGTTAAATTCGAGCTTGCAAACTGTTACGTGTAACGTACGTATCGACGTGTTCGATATAAAATTGTAATAATCGTGCTTCGTTCCACCGTGGTCAGGGATAGTTTAAAGGGGAAGGTCGAACGAGGGCAACATCCTAAGAGTCAACGTCCTGTTGATGACAACAGGGAACACACCCGATTCAGGTCGTAAACGATTCGCTGTTACGGGATAATAACATAAGAACATTTTAACAGCGCGATGTGAAAATAGCAATTAATTATTCAGCAGATCGTATTCGTAAATAGAGGAATGATAATTATAAGAATAACGTCCCAATGTTTTTAAGGGTGTTTTTATGAGATGCGTACCTGCCACCTCGAGGACACTGCCAATTATGCGTCTCGTGCGACGACAATCCAATGCCAAAAAAATCCGATTCAGCCGCGAGGGGCTGTTATTTTTGTCACAAAACACTGCACATGTTATCACAAAACATTGTACACTCTCATTCCAACGTTGTCTTTTTTAATTGATCAAATGATCGTCACGAACAAACGTGGTTTACACAAATTCACCTTCGTACTCGGCGCAGTGCCGCCATATTTCCTGTTATTCCGACTGTTCGAGCCCTGTAGTCCATTAAGTGTGCAGCAACGTAAGGTGGCCGCGTTGCAACCAAATTCGAAACATTGATTTTAGTGGCGCCCTTGTACGATTATATTCAGAAAGCAATACAGCAAGGAACGAATCTATTCAATTATCATACTGGTATAACGATACTTGTTTAAAGTTTAAAGAAATAACCAATTCTAAGGACACGCTCTCTACGGACACGTATCTTCGTATAAACTTGCGGGAAAAGCTCGCGCGGCAAAACCCGCCAAAATTTGAATTTAGAATTCCATGTATTATAATTATAGTACCGTTACAGAGCTCTAGAGCTCTCTGATTGTAAGACACGTAAATACATTGCGTGTTAGATCTATGCTACGTTTCATCTGCGATATAAAGGACATTCATACGAGCCTTAGAATGAATTGAGGTAGAACGTTAGTTTTTCCGCGACTTTTTTCTTAGCGAGGTTATGTAGAAAAGTAATTTAGTAATAGAGATAGATTTTTTTGCTTTTTATAACTTTTTCCAATTTTATATACATATATGTATGTCAAGCAGATTTGAAAGATTACGTTATTAAAAAATAATTTATACGATCTATTTATTATTCGATATTTTATAAAGTAGTATAGTGTTTGTATACCTTTGAGGTTAGACGTTAACAATGGTTCGAAACGTTATGGTGTCATTATATTTCGGCGTGTTTTATTGCGCAAAGACTCAATTATAATTGAAGTGAAGCTTGCATATTTAGAAGAATAAAAATGGAACAACTACAGACTGCTTTGACAGCGATCAAAGTGTTACGCTCAAGCGTTGGTCAAGTCTTTGATTCTTTAGGGAATGGATTAAGAGCTGACCATGGAGAAGAAAACAAAGAAAATAAATATTTGCTTGAATTGCAAGAACTTTTAACGACTGTTAATGTTAATTTAAGGTATTGTTACTTCTTTACAAATATATTTAGACCAGAAGTACGTAACGCTAAATGTGTTTTTATATTTAGAGACGTTGAACAAGCTGTGAGCAGCTTAAATCCACCGCCAGGACCATTTAATTTAGCAAGTACAACATATCTTAGTCAAGAAACGACGCAAGAAAGACAAGCATTGTATGGTACGTTAGTCAATAGTTACAAATGGACAGATAAAGTTCACGAATATAGCAATGTTGCTCAATCGTTGCTTAGTCAAAATTCTTTAAAAAGATCATATAATACTACTAGTAGAGCAAAGAGAGGTAGAATCCAAACAAGTAATCACAATGTTCCTCAACAGTAAGTTAAAGTATTTTAATATTTAAAATTATAAGTTATTTAACTGATAGTGATATTATTAGATTTTTAATAAGCATTTTATTTTCTTTACAGACAGGTTGATTCTTTGATAGCCACGTTTGATAGACTTTTTAACGATATGACGGTATCTGTATCTAGACCATTTGCATCAAATGCGGTACTACATGTTACGTTAGGACATGTTTTGAAAGGAGTTATAGCATTTAAAGGTTTAATGATTGAATGGGTAGTGGTTAAAGGTTATGGAGAAACTATGGATTTGTGGACAGAATCTAGGCACAAAGTTTTTAGGAAAGTAACAGAAAATGCTCATGCTGCAATGTTACATTTTTATTCTCCTGCATTGCCGGAATTGGCGGTTCGATCGTTCATGGTAAGAAAATGTGTAAGAAATTTTGAACGAGAGATACGTTAATGATACAAAGACTGATCTACTCTGTTTTGTTTTGTAGACCTGGTTTCATAGTTTGAATAACTTGTTTAGCGATCCATGCAAACGTTGTGGTTTACATCTACACAGTGCTTTACCTCCAACATGGAGAGATTTTCGTACTTTAGAACCCTATCATCAAGAATGTAAACCATAAGTATTTCTAGTAAAATTCTACATTGTAAAAATCATATTGTAAATAATGTACCTTTGTTCCTTTATAAAATATTATGTAATTGTATATTTTTCATGTAATGTATAAAAATGAAGAAAGAAAAGTAACGAGTATTTTTTATACGCTACTCCCTTTATAAATAATTAGAAACACCGATTGTACTTAGTAAATATTTTTATTTGTAGATTTTAAAAGATGTTGTGTATGATCTTTCCACTTAAATTTATCTGTTCAGCTTAAATACATTAATCATAAGTAATTAAAATATTATAGACAATTGCTACGCATATGTACAATTGCAAATTAAACCGTGTTACAATATTGCAGGTTCGCGTTTTTTTTCACTAACACAAACCTGAAAGTATATTGCACAAATTGAAAGTAATTAAAATGTTTCCCCAGAAAATACGAAGTAATTTCTATTTAAAAAAAAAAAAAGGAGATATCTATATAAAATATAATTAATATAAAAAGTAATAAAATTTTTTTTGTATTTTATCGGAATTTAATGTATTTAAATTAAACATTATATTTTTTATTTTCCTAAATATCTGTAAAACATCGTAACTAAAATGAAACGTAGTTAAGTATAATTTTTATAAGGTAAATGAAAAAAAAAAAAAAAAAAGAAAAAGTATCAACCAGAAGTAGCACTTTTACCAGAGAAACACTTATTTTCGTGCTAAGATTTACGTATAATATACAAATGAGCAGACATAAATTTTGTTTCTTGTCTGAAATATAACTGCAATCAATGGTTGTTCTTTTATCTGTACCCTACATATGTATACCATTCTTAATATTATTACATGCTATTTAGTTTCACATAACTCTAATTAATATTATGTAAATATAATTACGTTATAAGTACTTTTCACATAACTGTACACATTCACATTTGGAATATTGGCGCTCTTCGTGGAGCACAAGTCGTTTGAGTGGCAGTGAACTTATTTTACAAATCGTTATTGTAATCACTTTGCTGGACTGTTCCAATTTTTCTTTTTATCTTTCTTTAAGGCTCTATAAACGTTGCAATACTCGGTGAATTTAATATCATATCATTGACTTGAAACTATATATGCAACCATTACTGATTTTGTTATCAAAGTCGTGGTGAGTGCGGAATAGGTCCTCGCATAAAGTTTATATATATTACCGTTTATATATATTTGTATATATATTTATATATGCATAATATTACAGTTTTAGAAACGAGTTACTTATTATATCGTTACGTGTGAATGAATTATAGTGAAATTAATTTTCTGGTACGAGGAAGTGTTTTTTTTTTTATTCTTTTTTCTTTTGAAAGCACTTTGAACACCTACACATTACTTTAGACCTTCGAAAACAAGAGAAACGTCTTGTGCTTTGCAGAATTCGTATGTATACGTGGCATAACTGCATCTCATCGTTATATTTATCTAACGACACTAATTGTGGCGAAAGTAGAAAAATCGTTTATAGATTATCTTTTTCTTTTTTTTTTCTTTTTTTTTTCTTTTTTTTTCTTTTTTTTCTTTTTCTCTTTTTAAACGTAGATAATTTCATGTTTGTTTCGAGATGTTCAATGAACGCATATCACAGCATGCCTTTTCTCAACAGGACAACAATAAAAATCATGAGACTCGAATTTTGCAACGCAGTTAAACCTGAATTCACGTCTAGTAGTTTCGAGTAATTGCTACCGCTAATTACATATAGCTTAAAAAATTTCAAGACGCGAAAAGTAAATCTTTCGTACGTCTTAAAATATACTTTTCTAATACGGTACAATTTTCCTTCGAATTCGATTCATCGACCTCATCGATCGGATGCATAGTTAGTTGTTTGGGTCAGAATAATTGCAGCCTACGGTTATGTATAGTTATCGTGGTTAAGCTTGTAATGATTTTAAAAAATGGATATGCTACCAGCACTCGGTCCGCGATTATTGTACAGCCATAACACGAGTGGGAAAACATACAGTTCATTTTCGTCCAACGTACATGAACTATACTAACGAACTTTGCGATCATTATCATTAGCCTGTTACATCGTGCTACTATAAACTAGTAGCTATGTACGTATGTATATCCCTAGCCTAAGTATCCATAATCAATAATTGGAATTCTGATAATACTCTAATGCAAGGAAATCTACTTTAGCATATTTTCAGTTCAATAGCTTTTATTGCCTTTCTCACTGATTCTGTATGATTTGGACAGCTTATAATTAAAAGTTTTCCTTTATCTTGTGTTTTTTTTTTTTTTTTTTCTTTCATTAAATTATAACATGCGATTCATCGCACACGATGTTACTTTTTTTTCATCCTATTCTACATATCGTACTGCGTTTATACCGCAATATTTAAATAGTAAACCGATCTGAGATTGTTAAATTTATTTAATACAAGCTAACGCGAAAGAGGATTTACCGACGGTGTCAGTGTATTTTCTTTATTCCTTAGTGCTTGTTATTTCATTTCTAAATACATTTTAAGAACAAAAAGTAATTTAACCTCCCTACATTTTTCAATCGATGTTATCTTTTAAGCGTAAAAATAATAAACAGCTAAAGTAGTTTGGATAGCGTTCTAATTTTTCTCTAATTAAGAATCGTGTCATTTTGACGTCGCAGCGTAAGTATATATTTTGTAGCGTTCGATCTAATTTTTCAAATAACGAAATTTCAAAAGTTGTTCGTTTTCCAACGCAAAGGGGGCGCTTGGGAACAGTGTTGAGTGTTTCCGGTCAATGTCCGCCTCAGTTCGATTAAAGCGATCGGTTGAAACGTTCGTGTGTCGGCATCGAGTTAGGTATGTCGCTCGAATAACATAATTTTCGTCTAACGCTATGTTGAATAGGGAATTCAATGTACTATGTCGAATAGTATAGGATTATCATACATCTTCTTATGCAACGACGGTGGTAAGTACGATAGAAGTATACAGTATATACATGTATATACATATAAGGGAAGTTTTTCCCAAAGAGTTTGCGTAACATCAAATGACGTGCATTTTGGTGTAAAACATTAACGACAAAAGGTAGTAAGAAAAGGCATGCCTCCGAACGTACGAGGTACTACAGAATTTTGTGGTCCAGACGAAAGGGTGTGACGTTTCGTGCAAAATTTTTATATCTAACATTAAAACTACGATTAAAAATTTTTCAACTAAAACTTCATTCGCGATTTAGTTTATTTATTTATTTTTTTTTTCCCCTCTTCTCTTTCATTCGATATTAACATTTTAATTTAACTTGCCAAAAATTCGTATAAAGTTCGAAAAATGAAATCCTTTTAAAACTTTTAAAACAATCAGTCTATCGAAACCAATCTGCGCACGCGCGTAATTCAAAAGCTTCCTATCGCAACAACCGACACCCATTCGTTTGTACGAGTGTCCCCGTATTTTTATAAGATAAAATGATTGATCGATTTGTAAATGTTATTATTTTTTTTTTCCTTTTTTTTCTTTTTTTTTTTTTTTTTTTTTTTTTGTGAGGCACCGTATAACAATGACATTATTGTAGTTAATATTTTTAACACTGTGACTTGTTAAAGTGACAGACCGAGTCCATGTTTCAGTTTAACATCGGCTGAACAATTTGGTCGATACCAGATTCGAAATTTGTTCCTAAACTTCAGCCGTAAGATTCATCGAATTCAATCTTTTCAATAAACACATAACGCGTAATCATAGTACAGTGCAACGACTTATAAAGACGACAGTGATACAAAATGACGATACAATTCGAATAAACCCTATGAAATTAACAATATAAAAGTGAAGTATATAGATATACACCTTCTTCCTTCTCTGGGGTTTCGTTAAACGATTCGTCGCATCTAACAATTATATGTTCTATGTTCTTCGATGTCGCACGAAGTTCGAATGCTTTCTTTTTTCTTTTTTTTTTTTTTTTTAGTGATCACGATCTAACTTTTTACGCGTTCTCTCTCTNTTTTTCTTTTCTTTCCTTCGTTTTACGTGGAAAAAAAAATTCGCGTATCGCATCGAACACTGCGTTCGATTCGCCTATGCGAAATCTTATCGAAAAATTTCCGAGCCACCAACCAGTCTTTTCACGACCCATCCGTTTGCACTTACTGTCACTCTAGCCGTCCGGGAAACTGTAATTCCCAAGAACCGCGAGACCAAGAGCGTTTCGATCTCGCGTCTATTCATTATTCATATACTCGCGATTAATAATTGTTGCTTAACGAACGTACTCGATACCGAAACCAAAATCGGGCCACGTTCGTGAATACGCGTATACGTTGGCGATCGGTATCCATTTTATTCAGCAGAGACTCAGATACAATCAACGGGTGATCTTCGTTCGATTTCTTGGCCACGTGTTTGAATCAGGCATGATTGCACGATACGTTACTCTCGAAATTCTCCGTGACACTCCAGCTGATAGTGGTCGCGTTCACTGCTCGACGTAAACTATTCCGCAGGAAGGCCGCGCAGGCCTTGCTCCTCTCCGTGATGATCTCGTACAGTTGATTCTCCAAAGTTAGGCTGTTGGTGGTGAGCAGTAGCGGCAGTGGAATTGACGCGTTCATGATCACTAGATTACCAATATTAAGAGGAGCTGTTTCCCATTGTCAGACACCGCTGTTCGGAAAGCGTGGCGGGGGAAGCGGGGGCGGTGGTCTCTCCGGTTGAGCGGGTGCGCCGGAAGATCGCTCTGATCCAGCTGCAAACACAACTGTTCACCCACATTAATAGGATGCACGTTTGCATCGCGATCGCGATTATACTTGTTACACTACTTTTGGCATTCATCTACCAAAACCGTTTCAATTTAGATGGACGACAAATAGCAAGCCTCTACACGATTCTTGTGGAAAGAAATTGTTAAAGAAAATTTTTATGTTTCTTTTAGATCGCTAATGCTTTCTTTTCCAATTGCGAGTGAGTTTGATTTATATCGGCGTTAGAACGAAGCGATAGCACTGTTGAAATCAAAATTTTGTGTTTTTTTTTTTCTTTTCTTTTTTGATCGCTGCTAATGGAATATTTGATTTGTTTTGTTAAATGGTATACGGATCAAAATAACTTCTATGTATCGATGTATTATTATATGTTGAGTATTCTGTTATAATTATCGCGAGGAATTAGTGTTATAGCTAAGAATTGTAGCATTTTAGCTGAGAGTTGGAAATATTTTTCAGATTGAAAAGTAAAACATAAAAATTTTACGTTTTTTTTTTTTTCTATTTTTCATTTTTTTACTGAAACTGTAGTTGAGTACGCAAATTTCTAAAAGTTTAATTTTTGTTGCCAGCATCCTGAAAATATGACACAAAGATAATCGATTATTAAAAAATTGTCAAAAAATTTCACTCTTAACGATTAATGTTTTCTGTTGTCATTTTAAAATCCTGAAGTACGTTAAAAAATACCTGGAAAACAGAATATAAGAATTTCTTAACATTACAAGCATTTGTGTGGTGTGCTTATGAATATTAATTTGTGTGTAACAAGTACATACAATGTTCCTTTCAAATTTTAATTGCGTTCGTCAAAATGATTATGTTTTAAAGGTTTGGTAGCTATAGAATGTACATTACTATCTCTAGTTAAATTATTGTCCGTGTGGTCAACAGGGAAACTGCGGTTTCTACGATATTTTATCTCTTAGCGTTTTGTCACATAAATAATAAGCTCAAGGATAAGAAAATTTCGAAATAAAAATGCGCAAGATTAATATTTACTATTCAGAATTTTTTTTTTCCTTTTTTTTTGTTCCTTTTTTAATCTAAATAAAGTAAATTACATTCATGCGGACATGCTCATTACACCATTCATGCTCCAACTGCGGTAGTATTGAAGTCGGTTTTACAGTTTCATATAAAAAATAATGGTAATGTGGTATAATATTGTTTCTCAATCTTGTAAGTTCAACATTCATATGACTCCCCATTTTTTTTTTTTTTTTTTTTTTCTTTTTTATGCCTTTACATTTACAAATTGATCTGTGGAGATCATATGTGTTAATGTAAGATCCTTAATGGCCTACCTCCATTTAAACTACTACAAAGGCCAGTGTTAATAGCGCATAATATATGTATACTCTTGGAATGGAAATGAAGCCAATGTATCTACCAATTTTATTTATAAGAATCATAGGAGTACTTAGAATTGACTAGAATCATATGTATATATAATAGGACAACAGATTATCATACTGCACACAGATGACAGAAGAGAGACATATATATATATATATATAAATCATAGAGCTTATAATGCTGAGAGTTTGTAGCACTATAGTGAAAAAAAAAGAAAAGAAAAAATAGGAATTATAATAAGATTGTTATATATATAATTCTAAATATATTTCTATTCACAGTAATTCTCCAATCTTCTCTAATATTTACAGTGTCAATTATTTATATTCACATATGTTGTTATGTCAGAAATATAAGCTCTATATGCAAATGAAAGTATATACTTCAACTATTATCAACTTTTAATTGAGTGTAATGGTATGGAGTGTTTGGCTGAAGCAGTGTGAATCATGAAAAGCCAAAATAGAACTATGACCGATGAAATGCAAATAGTTGCAGAAAGTGAAAATGAATTTCCGATAACTAAAGTATCTCGATATAAATATCGAATCGAATTCTTTTTTGTTTCTTTTTTTTTTCTTTTTTTTTTCTTTCCGAATAAAGAACATTGTAACAACATTCAATTGCATTTGAAATAATTAACGAGATACACCGTTCTGATTCATGAGAACATAAGTTCCTAGTTGAATCCTTTACCATGGACGTAACAAAAGATGAATAATTACGAGCGAACAATTGGAGTATGAATATTTACAAAAAAATAGCGATGTAATTGAACTTTTTTGAACTTCTAACATCTTATATGTATAATACATCTGTAATCAGTGGTATTAATTGTTAAAGTGGCTTCTTGTCATTTACAATGGAATTATGTTGGATTGCACTCCACTAAATTTCTATTGTCAACACGAAAATATAGGTAGTGTTATATTGTTCTCTGCTAGGACCACTTGTATGTCTTGTAGTAGCGAAGCAGCAATGTAATTTTGATTTCATATAATCAGCACTTTGATTCCTCTGCACTTTTGAATCATACTGAAAGCAGAAAAATAATAGTCGCAAATAAATTTAAAACGAATGTATCACAATGGAACTACGAAATAAATAAAATTTACGAACATACATAGATGGCATTATGACATGCAAAATGACAGGTTGATGGATTAAGCGACAAATAACAAACAATTCTTACGAAAATTAATAACTCGCTAAATATAATTCTACGTTACTTATTAACGAATTACATGAAAGGACACTTTTATTGCGACGAAAAAAATTATACGTGTCAATTATTAATAGGGGAGAGAAAAAAAAGAGGAAAGAAGAAAAAAAAATTTAAAGAATTGTTTGTTGCGTAAAGACGGAAATGGCTATATGGTGATAGATGATTGTGGGCGATCTTGGTCAGGTTTTTAAGCCTTACATGAATCAGGATGTGGCTTCTCCTCGGCCACCATCAGGGCTGCACTCTCTGCTGGCGGTATGTGTCCCTCTAATGCATTCACACAGTTTAGCATGCTCCTGCAAAACATCACGCGACTTGTCCAAGTTTCCGCTTCTTCATACATGTCTATTGAATCTTTCCTTTTCTTATTAAATTCCAGATCTTCGTCGAGGGCATCGATTTAACATGCACCGACGTCGTAGGACCATGAGAAAACAGTACCGCGACTTAACAACTCGTCAATGTAAGTTTTATATCCGTTTATTATTTATTTTATCCTAATTGACCTGGATTTGAATTTGAAAATTTCAATTCTCGTGATGTACCCCGCTTATAATTTACTGTTACGATAGTTAATATTTATTTGTTTATTTATTTATTTTTTTTTTTTTTGTGGTTCTAATCGCACGCTATAATAACACCTTTGCAAAGCTACCATTAGTCGAACTTTAATCTTGCCTATTTTCGTTTGTATTTCATTTAATTGTAAAAATAACATTCGTTCCTTAAAGGTTGGATGAAAAATATGTTTATTCCGATTTAAGAGTAGATTCTCTTTCTTGTTTCGTCTCAAGAAATGATCATTCATTTCACAGTTTCTAGCCTTGTAGTATTACAGTGGTTCACTGGCCTGTGTAGTAGACTCAAATATATATTTATCGTCCTCGTAATTAATAGAACTTCAATATTACTGTTCACTCTCGAATCGTATCGAAACGGGAGTCCGCGGACTCGTTGTTAGATGATTACGGGAAAGAAAAAAAAAAAAAAAAAAAAAA
>SMSQ01026299.1:0-31214 GCA_019453375.1 Ctenoplectra terminalis | reverse complement strand
TTTTTTTTTTTTTTTTTTTTTCTTTTCTTTCTTCTTCGCTTCGATAAAAAGTTTCGTCTCCCGATTTATGTTTCCTTGGTTGAATTTTAAATTGTATTAACGCCGACTTGAATCGTTGATTATTGCGTTCCGCGATTAATTGCCAATCGTTAGTCACGCTTTCTATTTCCGCCACGGTACTTTCTTTGCTCGAAACACCCTACTGCAAGATGGATTACACCGTACACTCTTGAAAGACCGGAACGTTACCTTAAACTAATCACGAAAGTACACACGCTTTATCGTGTGCGCTCCGTGCACTTAGCGCACCGAAAGCGAACCGTGTATATTATACGTGTTCAAGTATGCATATGCACGTAAGGAATATGCACTTTACCTGTGCATGTATCACGGCCACGTACACACATAAACTCGTGCACACGTAAGCTTTTATCGATGAACAAAAAGCACGGGGTAAGTGGGATATTTTGCCATTCTGTCTCGGGTCGTTGCAGACTTTACACAGAAATCGAAAACGTTCGTCGTTGTCGAATTAAAATTACTTTGTTCGACGAAACTGTAAAGGAAAGTCAAAAAACTGACATCAGAATATTTAGCATACGGAATAATATCGGTAAACCTGAATTCTCGAATAAAGTGAAACGGATAAATTTAATTTTCATTTAATTCTCATTTTTGAATATGTCCAGAAATTTTCGATTAATTCAACGACCGCAGTGGCTTACGAATGGAAAGGTATGAAATTAAATATTTGGTTGGTATTATGTATCAACGGTCGACAACAATTTTGATTCAACGATTTCACAGCGCACAGCGCAACTCCGAAACCGATGACGCACGAATGCATAGTTTCGTCGCGGTGTGACATCGTCGAAGCAGTCTCGTAACATTGGCGATAAGAAGCGTATAAATAAAGAGGAAGACGAAAACGGGAGACGTAAAAGGAATATACGACAGAACGGGATACACCTTTTATTGGGTGGGCGGAACGATTAAAAATCTTGGCGAGAACGGAAGTACAAAGCGGGAATCGGTGTTGGTGGCGCTCGAAAGGGATCGATCTCTCGAATTCAACGAAAGATCTATACAAATGGGCGCAGGGAACGGCGATTCGAGAAACGGGTACACGGACGATTGGTGCTAGCGAAAGGAAGGCATGCCTTACAGTTCAGATCGTTATCTAATAATGAGAAAAGAAGTTAAAACCGGTAGGCGAGGCGTTCTTTTCCACCGATTTCGTGCTGCCGCATAAAACGGTTCCACGGAGGCCCGTACATTTCCAAGTAGCACAATTGCAAACATTGATTCAAACCAGAAACTAGATACGTATGATTATTCCCCCAACGTGGGAGTAATATAGCTCGCGTGTAGATAACAATACGACAATGGGGTGCAGTTTGCGTCGTGTATTGCGGAAGGATCGGAGAAAAGGTATGTTAGATCCAAGTGGTGAACGTTCGATTCGTTTCGAATTCGATTTAACAGTCCGCACCGATGGGACTTCATCTTGGAGATAGCGTGATACGAATTTCAAATCATCGGCCAAGGTTTGCGAGACCGATTTCGTGGGAAGAAGAGAGCGAAAGAAGCGTGGACGAAGAAGAAAAAAAAAAAAAAAAAAAAAGAAACGAAACGAAGGGATCGCGTTTTTCGGAACGCACGATCTCGTTCTCGTTAACCTACTTACTTTTATTCACAGCATTCATTCATCCGCTTCGTGCAACGCGTTATACGTATATGCATACACGTACATATATGTATGCAAGCGCTCGTATATGTATATCGCCGCCGGCGCATTCGAGCATTCTATACGGGATCAAAAATGCTTTTTATTACATTTCGAACGCAAATGGCGTTCGAATGGTAGCAGTGAATCGTGCAACCGCGCAAGATTTCGTCGCAGCGCCTAATCTTCTTTTATCTCCGTCCAACCACCCATTCTGGCGATTATCTTTTGCAACTGCAACGAGTTAACTCAAGTTTTCCAGGTAACCGTTTCGCCACGAACGCGAAACCAGGATCTCGAACGCGCGATCGAACGACCGTGAGGCCGCGGCCGTGTAATCGTTTCCAGGAAAATCGATCCTCGCCAATTAACATGGGCGAGGTTGAGGCCGTGTCATAAACCAGCGAGGAACAGGATATATCCTGTTCCCGTGCACGGACACTTCGGGGTGGGTAAAAGGAGCGTACGCGTTCACCGCCCAACCAAACGGACGAATGGGGCCTCGGTTACGTCCAAACGATGCATCCAACCGAGACGCCTCTCTTCGCGTGAACGTCTAGATCGTACGAATAATCGACGAAGCATAGTTTCTGTGAATGTGCAGAAGAGAGAGAGAGAGGGAGAGAATATCGACAACATTCATCGATAGGGTAGCTCTACCCAGGAACGCGGGCCGTGTTCGTTCCTAGGCCGATCTTGCCGAGCGCCGCGGGTGCCGTCGTCTTGTATTATCGATTGACGGAGGTTATGTGGAGTCGAGTCGCCGGGGCACGACGATCGCGGAGAATAGAGAACGAGAGATCCTATTCTAATCGTGTACACGAGACGCCAAGGGATGAATAAAATCTTTTATGCCGTTCGCGCTTCTTCCTTTCCGTCTTTCATCCTTGATCATCATCCCTTTTCTCCCACCCTTTCGTATGACGTTCTTTCTCTCTCTCCCCTTCTCTCTCTCTCTCTTTCTCTCTTGCTCCTCCTTCTCGCACGTACAACACAGCATTCGCACTCTCTCTTTCTCTCCTTCTCCCTCGATTTCCGTCTCTGCATACTTTTTTTTTTCTATTCTCTCTCACCCCTTCTTTATACTTTCTTGCTTTGTCGTTCGAACGCGAACGCTTACATTCTTCCCCCGTGGAAAAAGAGAGGCCTAGCGAGAACGGGTGGTCGAAGGAGGCAAGGAAAACTCGAGCTGGGCTGGGTCAAGCAGGCGGAGAAAAAAAAAAAAAAAGGAAAAAAAAGAAACAAGGAAAATGAAAAATCCAAATACGACACTCACCGTTTTTTGGGATACAGGGGTGTTAGACCGTCTGACGACTCGCACTGGAAGCCTGGTTGGCAGCAAGAGCAATCATACTCGCGGCGTCAAAAACGACGGTATTGGCAGTGGCGGGACTGGCGGTGGCAGTCACGGCAGCATTGACGGTGGCGGTAGCGGTGGTGACGGCAGCGATAGTAACGGCAGCGGTGACGGTAACGACGACGCTGGTGGCGGCGACGACGAAGGCAACGGTTACGACGACGTCGAGGACGTTGTACGCGTACACGACACTAACAGTAGAAGCGTTAGCAACCAAGTCACTTTCCTCCGAACGATCCGGGGACACCATCTCCTTGCTCGTCCGATCGCGTGCACAACCGACGACGATGCCGACGCCCGCACTGGCCACGACGCACTGTGGTCGCGCTACCACGAGTACCATCGTCGTAGTCTCATCGTCGTCGCTGTGTCTGCGCTGACACACCGGTGGGGAATTAACGGGTGAACAGGCGTGACGTTCCGTTCCAATCCAGTCCGGTACAGTCCGGGACTAACAGTGACTTCGAAGAAGGCGGTGGTCGTCCCCCGATCGACTGCACGACACCGATGCTCGATGGCAGGAGACGCCCCAACGCGGGGCACCTAATTCGACGTATGCCGAGCGACGGCTCACCCCGCGATCCGTCTGCGCTCGGCCCGACTCGCGCAGTACCGTAACCACCACGGGTGCTCGCCTATCCAGGATCCCCACGACACCCCTACTCTTTTTTCCCCTCCTTTCTTCGCTTCTCTGCACCCTTGTTACTCTATGCACTGCCCCTTCCCGATACGCTGCCTTTTTCCACCTCGTTCTACCCCTGAACGGCCACTTAACCGCGAAATTTTGAAGAACGCATTTAATTCATGCATATCTTTCGTTCCACGGTAAATCGGTTCGTTTCTTTTCTTTCCAACCGATACTCGACGGAACGGTCGTCTGACCAGTGACTGCCCGTTTCTACTGACCTTCCGCGCGAACCCTATCTCGCCTACGTACGTATATACGAATATTATCGTATCGTTTGTAGAAATTCTAGACCGATACAGGGTGATCGATCTTTCTATCTCTCTCTCTCTCTCTCTCTCTCTCTCTCTCTCTTCTTCTCTACGAGCAACGTTTTCAAATTTTACGTTCGACCGTGGCTCTTAAAACACAGTTTCTTCGTTTCAACGCGTATCGGCGCAGAATAACCTCTTGAGTCGTTAAACGATCTCTCGACGCTCGAACGTGGCGAATTAACGAGAACAGAGGAAAGAAGCAGAATGGAGGAGAGAAGAAGATTTTGTTCGAGTTACATACGAGTTACACACGGGTTAACGAGTTAGTCGGACGAAAGGTATAGGATAGGTGAACCGGTAGTGGGAGTAAACGTATGGAATTGTTTTAGTCGCGGGCACCAAGAGCCCTTTGGGGTGACCTGAAGCCGTCGGGCACTCAGCGGCAAAGCGGGGGGGTAAGGAAGCCCTTGAAATCAATAGCCAGTCGCTACTGCCGCCGCCACCCTGATCAGGCTGCTCTGCGCTGTATCCGCGGCTCCACTCTCTGCCATCCACCTCCCTCTTCCCCGATCCTGATTTATCTGCACGTTCAGGTCGACCAAGTCCTGCTGTCCGACCTTAGTTCGCACTCGTACGTCCCGCTACGAGTATCGTTTGACGAGCTCAATTAAAGGGAGTCACGTGTCCAGTGAAAGAATTCTCGAGTTACGCTCACACCAATTTTTATGTTTCGTTTTCTATCTTAGGCGCCAACCACGCACGCGAACGTGTCGGATATCTCGTTTTTAGGAGCGTAGAGTGGAAATTGCCTCCTTTCTGGACGGTATTTCCGTGAAAGGATTCGCGAATTCGCGATGCGCGGAAGGGTAACGAGACGACGAACAGAAATGGAAGCGTTGAAATATCCTTATGTACACAAGAATGATTCAGCGTCTTCGTCGATCTTTATTGTTTCGTATCTTGGCGCAGATATCGCGTACACGTAGTGTATATCTTTGTTCGATCAAATAAGTATGACACTGCAGGTTTGTTCTCTCGATCGTCCTTGAATAAAGTATCCAAATAACAATGAAATTGATTAAAGTTTAGAAATTTGTCGATTAACGATCTTTACGTTTCCCAGTTGAGATACCTTTACCACCCTCCACACTCCCTCCCTCTTTCACCTCTTTCTTTTTCCGTTCGATGGACGCGCAAGGAGAAAGTATGCGAGTGCATGTGTACCCGAGAAGGTAGTCTGATTATAAGTTGACCTACTCTACTTTGGTTCGCGTATCTATTTTTCGGGAATGAGGGGGTTTAAAATTCATCTATAAAATTATCTCGCATACTCGATCGATTCGAAACTATATTTACATCGGTCTAATATTATGCGATATCGAATAACCTTCGTTGTAATTGATTGATGATATTTAAAGTACAAGTACATCATTATTTGAACTTGTTTAGCATAATTTTTATTCAACGTGTACAGTAAGAAAATCGAATGTTACATTTATTTTGAAACAATTATTGCTCGATACGTCCACTAATATCGATTCGATATATACATGTAATAATTGAATTACCACCGTTTTATAACTTTTATAATTTCAGTCACATTTTTTGTTCTTTCTTTCCTTTTTCTTTTTTCTTTTTCTTTGCGCGACAGCAATCTGTTTGTTCTGTTTCTGAACTGTGTTACTGATATTACAATTGTACGTATCGTTACATTTTCTTCGCAACAGTGATGATAATATAGTAACATCGAGACACTCCACAATGGATCAAGAATTCAAATAATAAATGGAGTAATCGTGTGCAAAAAATTGCATCGTAGTCTTTGCTTGGACGAAACAATTTTGTGCTAACGTATAGTAGCACAATCGTATATGTTTATCGTTTTAACAACAAGTTCAAGGGGAACTTAAAAAATTGTTCGTTCCATAAGTGGCGACGTACCCGGTTAGCAAAGAATTCTCAAACCATTTTCTTACGTGCCTCGTGTATTCATACGAATAAAGCAATGTATACCTGCACCTTAGGCGTGTACGCTGGACAGTTGTTCGTTAATTATTTTATAAACGCAGGAATACAATAGAGAGAATTCAACAATGATTACGCTTCATGATCGGTAGATACGTGAAACGATAAAATTCTTTCATAGCTTTAATCAAGAAAAAGTATCGCTTTATGCAATTTTCAGGTTGCACAATATGTAACGAGCGCTATCATTCTACCAGCTACTGATAATTCGTTTAAAATTTAATTAAAATATTTGCGAAATTGTATAGCTTCGACGAGAATTCGAAGTACCTCGATCAGAAACTTGAAGAATGATGAAAAATGTTCAGTGATATATATAAAAAAAAAAATGTATCATACATATGTATGTATTGAAATAATAAATAATACAGTCTGTAAACGAAAAACATTTGCGTCTTTACACTTGACAATTTAGTAATAGTTCACAATTGTATGTTACAATTAATTAACTAACATTTATTATTGAAAAGAGCCAGTAGGAACTTATAGAATGAAGAAATATTAGAATAGAACTTCAATGAAGCACAAATGTGTTAGATTACTGTCTCTATTTCTAAGGTACAGATATATGAATGTGTATATATATGTATAATAACTGCAACGTGCTCAATATTATTTGTTACGTGACAATTTACAAAGTGTTTGTCACTATACATAGATAAATCTGTATGATACTGTTGTAAAGGAATTTTTTCAACGGTATCATATCTATGTATATCAATTATTCAAAAATACATCAGTAGAAAGGTTCAAAATATAAAACTTTCGCTATATGACATCCAAGATATCTTTATTTCGAATTTTTATAAGACAAACATAAAGAAATAAAAATACACTGAAGCGTCAAAAACTTTAATGCGTCAACTCCTTAAATGATATACCATTGCTGATGGATAGAGCCAGCGTATCCAAATTCTGAGTCATGAACCACTACTAATTAGCCAGCCCCCCTTCCCCTTCTGACTACATACGTTAGACATTAATACATTATGTACAATTTTACATAATGTGATTTTTATATACTGTTAGAATGTCAAAAAAAAAAAAAAGAAAAAAAAAAAAAAAAAAAAAAAAAAATACTTTTATTAGTACGCGGTACATGGTAGCAGGGGGGCAGGCAAACAAATACAGGGGAAGAGGGGATGTGCCAAGTTATGCGGTAAAGTAATGACTGCTCAGATCATTTTTCCCAGCACATATCCTAGTATGACCATGACAACAGCAATAAGGATGCTGATAACGGTTGGTGATGATTCGCTACTGTTCTGTGAGGTACGATTTTTAGCCGTTGCCAAGGTAGCCTCGCTAACCAACAGGACATTTCGTAATTGCAATAAATCCTCCTAAAAATGATGTTCCTTATTTATCATTATGTAACTTCTTTTTCTTAGTTAATCGCGTTTAATTCACGGCTCGCCCAATTGTTTACCTTTAATTGGAGGTTTTCCTGCCTAAGAGCACTCTCTTCTTCCCTAAGCAAGTTAACTTCTTGTGCTGCTTTTATCAATTTTTCCTCTGTTTCTCCAGGGGCCTGATAAAATAAACATATCATTTGCTTACATAATAAACAATCATTCGGTGTAATGAAAATAAAACTGATACTAATTACTACCTTTGGCGATGACTTAACAGAATCACCTACTCCTTTATTTTTCCCATTACTTGTGTTTACTTCTGACTTAGTTGTTGCCGTAGTTGGTGCTGTTTCAGTTGTTGTAGTTTTGGTTACAGGATTTTCAAATATACATTTTAATTTAGATTCCATTAATTGATCTTGATCTATTCCTTTCCACTTTGAAATAAAATTGAAGTTACGATCGACACGAGATAAAAGTTAAGTAAAATTTACGCACGCAAAAAAAAAAAGAAGATACGATAGAAACAAATATCTTTCATTAATCGAAAGTTGACAAATTATTACAATGTTATATTACCACATCAGGATTTTCTTCATCATCGTCCTGCGCCACTAAAGCTTGTACCATAAATTTATGTTTATTTTTTTCTGCTGGATCGAAATCAAACGGCTGAAGAGTCACTGAAAAATACGACGTCTAATGAATTAAATTTTCTTTTTTCTTAAACGCAAATAATTTGACTGTCTAAAAAATCTATACTAACGACTTTTACCATTTAATTACAATTTGAACATTTGATTCTTTAGTTAAAACTAACCAGCTATTTGAGCGATTTCCTTTGGCTCAATAGTTCCACAATTAGGACGTACACAATACCTCCTTGGAGCAGTTGTCTTTATTTTAAAATACACTTTGTGATTTGATGGATTGGTTAATTTGATATACGATGTGACCATTCTTTCTGTGAATGGGCCTGTAATATAACACGAAAATCATATTAATAAATGCTAAAAAGTATTGATTTTATCGCTTGAAAATCTCATAAATGAAAAGCAACATTGACTGCTTTTATGAAATACAGGTATCATAAATATTAATGTCCACCTTGTAATTATTTTATATATTAGTAAATATACAGAATAAAAATAGAAGAAAAAAGAGTGTAACAAATATTAATAACACAAATACGTTGTTACAATTACGAACAGAATTAATTATTTTCTCATCGATAATATCGTGTTTAAAATATTAAAATTCCATTGGTTCTCGTTGCTAAGTGCCGTTTACACATAAATTATAAACTAATGGAAACATAAATTTCAAAATTTTGTTTATACGTTGAGATTTCACCTTCAAAGTTTTCATCGTGTAAACGACAAAGTGTTAAGAATCTTTTGATAAATGTTATTCGACAAAAAATATCTGTTAGATATAAACGATCTTTTACCGATGTTTTTAAAACGTACATACATTCTTAGATTCCCAAAGAAATGCAAACACATTTGCCAGTTAAATGTATCAATTAATACGTATGACCGTTGACATATGTAGACATAAATATAAAAAAAAAAAACATATTTCCTTGGAAAAGAAGAAAATATTCAAAAACATAGAGAAAAATCGGACACGGGTACAAAAAAAAAACAAATATATAAAATACAATTCGAAGAATATGCTGACTGTGTATCAGCCAGAGGAAAAGGGAGTAGAGGGGAGGCTGAGAATTGAATCGTGACTGTACTCAGCTTTGACAGTGAATGACGTACGACGAATGGGGTTAGGTACGACCGAAAAGGCCGATGATTTCTACTGGGTCGTCGTACGTAATCCTATTTGGTTACATATTAAAATGCAACAAAATTGGCTAGCGAAGTCAACCTTACGTCATCTTGACAACGTAGCGCACCGTGTGCAGCTCGTGTTAACTAACCAACAAAGCACCTACCAGTCACGAATCGAGCAAAATTCTAAAGGAATGAAAAATAAGAGAAGACTTGTGAAGAAAATGCCTATGATAGAATGATTCGTCATTTAAGCGTACCCCTGAACCGCAGTTCGCTTCGCGGTTCAATGATCAAAATTTGTTCTGGTTTCACCATTCTTCTCTTCACAATTAGCCGCAACACTTGAGCGCAACGATACGGAATAGTTAATATTTCGTGCAGCGGTACCGTCGTGTCTCGCACTCGCTACTTTCCGGGATTCCGTTGGACTAATTCTGATTTTTGCTCTGAATCGAATACGCATGCGTCACAACGGAAATTATCAGGAGTATAGTCGTTACGTCACGGACAGACGTTACCGCGGTAATCATATTCGCTACTTCTGCACATCCCGAAATTTGGAATGCCGGTAAAACGCACGCGATACGGATAGAAGAATACAAGGAGATCGTCGACAGGGATTGTATCCTAAATATCGAGACGACCAATTGCTGTTTAATTATCAGTCGTTACTGATCGAAAGGAAAATACGATCGGATTAAATTATTAATTATGAATTTTGTCGCTACAATAATACGAATAACTTGTGTACCGAATATATTATTGAAGAATATTTATTATACGTATCGAGCGATTTAATGCACCGTAGTTTATTTATGCTTGTTTTTAACGATAAAATAACGATAAAATAACTTGAAAACGTTAATCTTGCTTGTTTTATTTTTTTTTTTTTTTTCTTTCAAAGATAAAGCTTGCTTATTTTTGTACGAATAAAATATATACAATCCTATCTAGCTTGTCGAGGTTTACTAAGAATTAAGTTTATCTTTGCGTGTTTTTAAACAGTTACGGTAGGAATGGAACACAGTTGTCTTATTTGTGAATAAAGTATAAAACATCCTATGTTTCATTTCTAATTTTATAATCATATTTAGTTTTAATTTCAACCACTGCTAGTGTCGTAATCTTATTCTATACTTAATCGGTAAAGTTGGGATTGATGTAAAGGTGATAACGGTTTCCCCGCGTTTTACTTACGCCAAACCACACGTTACAAAAGTGTGTGGAGCAATAGATCTATTCCATATCTTGTCTATGGTTCTTAATTTGTTGATTTGAACCGCAATAACATACGTTATACGATTAATACGGTGTGACGCATGGTCTGTTACGATTCGTATAATAATAACGTGTTTCGAACAATTTTTGCATTTTTTAACATTGTTGATTTTTAAAACCAATACATTATGTCTTCTTTAATACAACCCAATTTAGATGCTGATGTTTATAGAAATATGACAATAGCAGATAGACCTCCTGTTTTTGATAAACACTTGCAGTTTATTTCGATTTATAACGGTAGTACAATTCAATTTGTTTTAATTCATTTTTGAAAATACTTATAAAATTTTCAATCTCGTATGAACAAGATTTATACTCTTTGTATACATATAACTTAATACGTGAATAATTATGTATTTGTTTATTTACAGAAAAAAGTGCTATTCTTGGAGGCAGTAATTTAATAGATCGCTATTGGAGCGGTACTGTTTGGTATTATAATAATATCACAAATTTTGATAGGACCAACGCTTATCTTGCCATAAGAACGGAAAGTGGTGTTTGCGATGGTGTTTTCTTACAAAGTGATAAATTTGTAGTTGGCGAGGATAACGGAGCTTTGCAGGTTCTTGAAGTGACTACAACATCTGATGATTCGCAAGAATTACAATGCGTTGGATATGTTGCTTTACACGATGATTCTCTCTTAAGTCTTTCTGCGTTTAACGATAAAGGACACGTAGTTTCAGCAGGAATGGATTGTTGGTAACCCAATTTACATATCTCATATTTAAAAACATTTAAAACGTTTAAAACGTTTAGTAAGAATTATAATTATTTTATAGCATAAAAGTATGGGATATATCAGATTTAATAGCAATACAGTCGTTTAGCTTTGCTCATACAGATGTAATCGCTTGTGTCGATGTTAAACCAGGAAGCGATACAGAATTTGTGTCAACATCGTTTGACCGTGAAGCATTATTGTGGGATATAAGGTTACCAAAGCCAGCGCAAAGTATGTATTCAAACATTAACGCGAACATTTATGTATAATTAATGTTACGGATATTACTTAAAACGGTACTTCGATTATTAGGGATTGTGAAAAGAGATGCTGGTTTAACATCGGTCAGTTGGAATCCCAATCTATCAAATATTTTAGCAGTAGGTACCGATGATGGAGAAGTACTAATAATCGATGCCAGAAAGGGACGTGCAGAAGTATTAAGAGAATCGTGTGCATTTTCCAGACCAGTACATAGACTATTATTTAATCCAAATCCAGAAAAGTAATATAAACTAGTAAATTAGAGATATAAGTTAATATGCTATCAATATAATAAACTATATAATATTATTGTATAATAGATTGGAAGAATTAGCTGCTTGCTGTGATGATGCGACTGTAGAAGTGCTTGACATAAACAGTCAGTTTTCGCCGATATTCAAAGACGGTCGCCATACCGACTTTGCCCGAGGTCTAACATGGTTTGAAAATAATTTATATTCTTGTGCTTGGGATAATACAGTGATAAAACATGAAGTAGATTTTTTAATAACAAATTAATGACTGATTTCTTTTATTCATAAGGTAATATTAAATTTTCTGTTCCTATACATAAAAATAGATTTTTATACTGATGTATTTAATTATTTTATTTTACTTCCATTCCATATAATCAATATTCCTCTATATTCATATTTATATTGCCACAAATTATTTGTAGTTATATAATTGCAATCTATAATATTTTTATATGTAGTTCTTTGCAATAAAATACTAGAATATTAAAGAATGATACGTTTTATATAAAATATTAAACATCAAATGCTACTTATATTTAAAAACGATTTGTGTAATTGTAATATAAAATTAAACTAATAAATGCGTTTGAAAAACAAAGATACTTTGATCAAAAAAATCATTATATAAAATATATTTTTTGAATAAAAAAAAATAGTGATATAAACAAAAAAGCTTCACAGTTTATTTGCAGTACACATCGTATAATGTGTTGCCATAAAGTAGTTACAAATCAGTCAAATATCTAAATTATATAAGTGGTATTATATCTAAATAGTTTCAATTTTATTTTGAAAAATATTATGATTTTAAATGGTTTTCCTGAATTTAAAAGTATGAATTTTCTTGTAAAAAATTTTTGTTCACGTAAGAGTACATTATTACAATGCCCTAAAAACACAATTTTTTATCATTCACATTATAAAGAAAAAATATTTTGCATAATCTTCCAATTTTATGAACCTTGCAAGTTATAAAACGATAGTAATAACTAATTAAAACTTGCCTTTGCTTTATCTGATCGTATGCCATAATATATTTAATTGCTGAAACGTTCAAATAGTAAATAAATTTGTTTGCACCAGTAAATCTATAAACTCTTAATTATAAGATGTATAATTCTGCATATTAAATAATTAATATGATGTTTGAATATTGTTATCAAACTTATTAAAAACTTCATGCCTTGATTATATATATTCATTGATTCTTTCCTTTTTCATAAACTTATATTCAGAATATCATAGTTTTATTTGCAAATTATTACTTGAAGTTATTCCTGAAATCTTTCTTTGTTTGTTTGAAATTATAGTCCTTCGTATTAAACCGACATTTTTTAACTATTCTTTAAATATCGCGTACAATTTTTTTTATTCGTGAAAAGAAATCAAAAGTATAATTTGACGCCATATCATATAAACAAACGTATAAAGTGTCTAAAAAACATTTGATTTTTTCAATGTTTGCAAAAAGAAAAATGAAAAAAAAAGAAATGTATCGAAAATTAAAAAAAATAGTTCTGATTTTAATCTGAAAACAAGTATGTTTATATTTATCTCAAAAAGTATTTGTTTTTGAGAAAAATAAGAAATTCCACAAATAAAGCGGTAAAGTATAAAATAAAATAAAATAAAATAAAATAAAATTTTCATGTAACACCAGACAATGTTATGTTTAACAGTTGCTCGAACAATAATCTACTGATGCTATTTTTAATTTTGTAATCGAGATTATAATATTTTAATCAAAATATAGTATACTTTTTTGATAATAATTCTTACATACTTAAATTAGTATGTTTGACAAAATATACAATTACAGACTTTGTATTCATTCATATAATTCTTATATGACTTTAAATACAATATACATATATATATATATATATATATATATATATATATGTGTGTGAAAAAAGATTTTTTCAATCATAATGAAAATGATTAAAAATAAATTGCACATAGATCATGAAAAGTATAAAATAATTATGCACGGAATTCTTAAAGTTCATTGATAACAAAACTTTACATTGTTATACAAATAATGATTGATGACAATATATTATGCCACTATTCCATTCAAAAATTACAAGAATTAATGAAATTGTTATGTACAATTCGTATTTTTATGTAATGAAATATAACTGCATCATAATCAATGCAACATATAACTCTCATATGGACATTTATTATTTCTCGTTAATCTATGTGATGGGTTCTTACATAATTATTATGCAGTTCATAACATGTCTTTTTCCCTGTATTAATCACTTTTTAACCAATCCTTGAGCATTTAGTTCTTTACAGTCCAAATTCTTTTTCATCATCCGCTCGTATATCACCATATCTCCAAATATTACGTCGATTATGTTTTGCATCTTCTTCAGCTTTTTTATATTCCTCAATCTATAATGGATTAACGTAAGAAAATTATTTTACCTATGGATTAATGTGAAATGCTTATACGTATAAAACTATGGAATAATACAAAACAGTAACTTACCAATTTAACGAGTCTCCTATCGCGTTGGTTCTGAACAAGTAATAATCCATCGGAAATAAGTCCTTTCGCGATATCCTCGTTAGTAGAAGAATCAACCAATGTTACGGCAGTAACATTATTGTTTAGTTTAAATTCTGTATTTAACAATAAAATTTTATCCATTACGTCTTCCTTAAAGATTTCGACTGCTGCCTTTTTGTCATCATTCTAGAAATGTTTATAAATAAAAAAATTACAACATATTCGTTTATTATATTAAAACATAATGCATTTGGTAATGAAGAAATTTTTTTGATAAAAATACTTGCATCATTTGGAAGCGCAACACAAGCAAGCGTATGCTCGTGAGCATAAGGTTTATCATTGCCAAATCTTGATGGTAAATCGGCAACTCTCGTAACATTAATCACTTCTCTATTACCATAATCAACGTAAAATACACTGACATTTGTACCAGACACTTTTTCTATTTTGACGCGATACCATTGATCATCGCCAGTAAATTTGGCAACTGCTAATTCACCCCTAGTGGGCTTGTAAGCGCCTGGAAGTGGAGGATTTGACGCTAATTCTTGACGCAATTGCAGAAGTAAATTTTCCAACATGCTACGTTGGTCAACACTTTGAGCATAAAAGTGAAGATCTTCGGTAACTTCAGAAAGTACCACCTCTTGGTAGTCAATTTTTCTTTCTACAATCTCTTTATCGTTTTCATTTTTTTCATTCTCAACTTGTACCTCTACATAATTCTTCCACATCTGTAATATATAAAAATAAATAATTAGTATTTGCAAACGATGACTACCTTTAGATATCTTCATAAGTCAACTCACGTTTAGTTTCTTTGTTTTGGCACGTTCTTCTGCTGCTTTAAGCGTTCTTGTTGATTCTCCAAAATCGGGGAAAGTAACCACTTCTGCGAGTCCTTCTTCAACAAGAGCAACAGACATGTTAATTTCATTTACTGTTAACCAACCAATAAATCCACTTCCTTTAGTTTCGGTACTTTCAATTTTTATTTCCACGTCCCTTTGGAAGCAATGCTCCCTAGTGAAGGCCAAGGCTTTCTCGCCATATTCATCTGCTTTAACAATACCACCACCTGGCAATGATCTTTGACATCGCGGAGTTCTTATACCAGCCAAAACGAACGTAATAAGTTGATCTTCTTTTGGCAAAAATAATTTTAAACGTGAACCACTTGTGACAAATTCAACCACAGCTTTAATACCCTGCGCTCGTTTAAGGGACGTTAAAAATGCCTTTGCCTTTGATGGATCATTAGAAAGATCTACCAGTCTGTGTACAGGTATATCTTTCTTTGCGTGTAAACCATGCTGAGATTTTTCTGCTTTGCTTTCTGCAACTTGCAACAAGTTGTAGTGCGACGAACGTTGGTCATCATTTTGCCTATACTTGATTACTCTTGCTAAACCTCGTGCAATCAAAGCTTCTGCAATATTTCTAAAGGAATATTTACGTTATATAAAATAATTAAGAGAAACAATTTGAAAACAGTTAAAACATGTTATAACATACGTTTTACCACAAGTAACAGTGCAACACAGTTTTTCAGGGAAATTGTCTCTAGCAGGTTGGGTGTAGTCAACCACTACTTTAACATTTTTTCTGATGAATTTTTCACGTAAAAATTCACGAGCTTCCAACATCCATGGTATATCATAAAGAGGTTTAAAATCTTTTCTAGTTGCGTTATTAGCTTCATCGTTGGTTTTCTTTTCTCTGGACGGTGGTCGAATGCTGCTCAAAAACACTTTCTTGTTTTCGCCATTTTGTGTTCTAATTATAAGTGCGTCCGCATTGACAATTTCGACGACGGTACCAGTAAACTCTATTTGTGGACCTGATGGTTTGTAATCTTTCCATAAACGTAAACGTGCTTCTTTCGCAGCTTTCTCTGCGAGATAAAGTTTTTCTGCACCAGCTCTGCTGTTATTAATTGACCAATCCTGGCATTTAGCGAAACCTTCGCTCAACAAAATTTCAGCGATATTTCCTATCGAACAAAAACAAATGTATGGGTATTTACACGAGTAATTATAAAAGATTTGATTTTCTTAATTTATCATAAACTACCAACCTTTTGGATGAAGAATGCTGCCAATAAAATTATTATTATTAACAGATTCAAGTACCACTTCAACATCTCTATGTAGCAGACGGGACTCTACGAAATATCTTGCTTCGTCTGCGTAAGGATCACCTACGGAATTCTCACGCCTTCCATTTGGCCAACCAGGACACCGAACACCCGATATCATTAATACTATATTGTAAAAATCAGGTAATAAAAGCGCTTTTACTGTAGATCCGTCAAACACGAATTCAATAATAGCTTTTACTGGCTTCTTTCCAAATTTTTCAACCAGTTTGCGAGGATCGTCTACAGTCCCTTTTACATCGCGTATGTGTTCGGAACTTGGCGAGTCTGACCACTTTCCTTTTTTAGCTGCTTTAGCTGCATTTTCTAATTCAATTAGTCGAGTTTGTTCAGGGCTGGGATTTCTAGTATCTTTTTTTACATTTACCAAACCCTCGGACACCAATGTTTCAATTACATTTTCTCCATTTTTATCTATAATCATCGGAAAGTTTTTTAAACTAACTTTCAATCAATTTTACACGATACGTAATAAATAAATTTTTGTAAAAATATGTACCTTTTCCTAGCCATACGGTACCATAAGTTCTGTTCGTATTAACTGATTTTTCCGTAACAAAAGTTACATCTTGGCCAATAAGTTTCTTGCGTAAAAATTCTCTCGCTTCCCAAGCATATGGTTCATCTTTACTCTCATCCGTACTGAAAACAAACAATTGATAAAACATTTAAGACGAAGCGACGGAGTAAACTAAAGGGAAATAATAAATAATTAAATGTACCTATCGTTTCCTTTCCACCGTTCTAATTTTGGAGCAGTGATATTACAAAGGGTAATAGTAACTTCTGGAGGAGGGCCACCTATAGGCTGCCCACGAATAACAATGGTGTCCCCTGAAGTAACCTTAAAATATAAAATTCTATATTAAAAAAAAACCTGCGAACAGATCTATTTTTAATTTTCAACGTAACACCACATATAATGATAGTATATCGCAATGTAATATCGTATCTTTCATAGAAGACTAGAAGCACAAAATCAAGCTTTTCCAGAGTACTCTAAGAAACAATGATCTAGAACAAAAGGCATAATAAATAGATAAAAGATATTCTTTCAATAACTGCGATATTTCAGAAGCATTCCAGACCTCCGAATAGCGATTAATTATTTATTATTGAAAAAGTAATGTACAAAACGATATTACTCCGATGCAAGGACCATATGTTTTCGATACCGATTATTCGCTTCAATTATGTTGAACGCGACCACACGCATGTCAAAATCTAAGGTTATATATGACAGGAATCACATAAATCGTATCTGTATTTGAATAAAAAATTCCTTAACGAAGAGATTCGTGTAAAATTCTGGTATCTTACTTGTTTCACTACTCCGTTTCTTGATTTCACTTGCCCCTGGGGTGCGCTCATCGTGTCGTTCGTTTACCACGTTAAGCACCAAAAAGAAATCTATAATTTTTCAGTCTATACCGCGCCGGGAATGCTCTTCGGTGAACAGAAGATTATCTACACGTTGCTTTTTCCTTTTTCCGTGAATATTCGTCAGAAATTCAAGAAAAATTTGACATGTTGAATCGGAGTGGAGAAACTCACGCTTTCCACGTATTGTGGAGGAGTCGGCACGAGCGCAATCTACACAAAAACATCGTTCAAGTACGTTTGACTTGGTGGTGATGTGGCAACACGAAACACTTCGACAATCTGCAGTGTCGCGCTCTATCGGTTAACCTACACCGATAGTTCGATCGGTAGAAAAAAAGTATCAGTATTGAAAAATTTTACAAAATTTATGATTAATAAATATCTCATTACCTATCGTTACATAAAGAAGCACAATATTTATTATCGATACTTGACATTGTTTAAAACACACATTTAAACAAAGTTCTTTGTATTTAATGTTATTCAAATTAATCTTTCCTGCTACCTTAATTACAAATCCACATTAAAAAAAAAAAAAAAAAAAAAAAAAAAAAAAAAAAAAAAATAAAAATAAAAAAAAAAAAAAATCCAACTACCTTAATTACAAATCCACATTAAAAAAAAAAAAAAAAAAAAAAAAAAAAATAAAAATAAAAAAAAAAAAAAATCCAACTACCTTAATTACAAATCCACATTAAAAAAAAAAAAAAAAAAAAAAAAAAAAATAAAAATAAAAAAAAAAAAAAATCCAACTACCTTAATTACAAATCCACATTAAAAAAAAAAAAAAAAAAAAAAAAAAAAATAAAAATAAAAAAAAAAAAAAATCCAACTACCTTAATTACAAATCCACATTAAAAAAAAAAAAAAAAAAAAAAAAAAAAATAAAAATAAAAAAAAAAAAAAATCCAACTACCTTAATTACAAATCCACATTAAAAAAAAAAAAAAAAAAAAAAAAAAAAAAAAAAAAAAAAAAATTGGCGCGTATAATAATAAAACGGTCGACGAGTCCGTCCACCATTCGCGGAGAATGCATTTAGGTGATCGATAAGTACCGTCGATGTGTTATGACGTCGGTATTTCGAAATATATGCCTATCTTTATAAATTTTAACACCGATAAAATTAAGATTTCAAGTATTTATCAATCGCAATTTTATTAAAAAAACAAATTCGATTAGAAATACATGCAACTACTCGCGTGAACTGAATAAATTTTTGTTGAACGATTATTTCAACTTTATTCTCGTTATAAATTTTGAATAATTAAAATAAAATAAAGAGGGATTGAACAGAATACGCAATTTAAATATGTAATGTTGTTTTATTACGCACAAAACTTGTTTTTTTATAACGATTTTAATATTTGACTAAATGATGATTTTAAAATGGAATGATGAAAGTGTGAAATGAAATCGTAATGATGGTACAAGTACAAAAAAAAAAAAAAATGCGTCCGCATGAAAATGATATCGTAAAAAAGAATTTAAAGACAGAATAAAGTGGCAGGCTCGATTTAAAGAGTGGTATTCGTAAAATGCACGGAACAACTCTTAGGCTTTGTTCCGTATTTATTAAATAAATACAGAGATATTAATTAGTACTATTTAATACTTAAATAAGCATGACACCTCCATTCTGTCACATAGAAAGACAAGATGGAAAAAAAAAAAAATTCAATACTTAAGTAGAATTAATCTGTAACAGTCTTTCTACATCCTAGAAGTCTTTGGATTTAGTTAAACAGTTTTAAACCGTAGAAGCCTTAATCTACTTCTTCCATCCTGGATGCCTCTTCCGTGTCACCTTCTAGCGGAGGAACTTCCGTTTCCATTTTCTCATTTTCTACATTTGGTGTATCGTCGTCATCAAAGCCAAGCCCAAGCTTGATCATTCTATATATTCTGGATGCGTGTACTTGTGGGTCTTCAAGAGCAAAGCCAGAAGACAATAATGCTGTCTCAAACAGAAGCATGACTAAATCTTTTACAGATTTGTCGTGCTTGTCCGCTTCAACTTTTTGTCTCAAATTCTCCATAATTGGATGATCTGGATTGATTTCCAAGTGCTTCTTGGCAGCCATGTATCCCATAGTAGACGTGTCTCTGAGAGCTTGTGCTTTCATGATCCTCTCCATGTTTGCGGTCCATCCGTATTGCGACGTGACAATACAGCACGGAGAATCAACTAACCTATTAGATACTACAACTTTTTCTACTTTCTTGTCTAAAATGTCCTTCATAACTTTGCAGAGATTCTCAAATTTGGCTTTGTCTTCTTCTCGCTTCTTCTTTTCTTGCTCGTCTTCGGGAAGCTCCAAACCTTCCTTTGTTACAGAGACTAGTTGCTTGCCGTCGAATTCTTTCAGTTGTTGGACAACGTACTCGTCGATAGGCTCTGTCATGTATACGACTTCGAAACCGCGCTTTTTAACCCTTTCTACGAACGAACTGTTGGCTACTTGTTCCTTGCTTTCACCAGTAATGTAGTAGATGTGTTTCTGATTTTCTTTCATTCCTACAACATAGTCTTTCAACGAACACATTTCATCTTCGGACGCAGACGTGTGGTACCTAAGCAATTCTGAAAGTTTTTTCCTATTCTGACTGTCTTCGTGAATACCTAATTTTATGTTTTTGCTAAATTGTTCGTAGCATTTCTTGTAAGTCTCTTTATCTTCTGCCAGTTCCTCAAAAAGTTCTAGACATTTCTTGACAAGATTTTTCCTGATGACTTTCAGAATCTTATTTTGTTGCAGCATTTCACGAGAAATGTTCAACGGAAGATCTTCACTGTCTACAACACCCTTGATAAAATTAAGGTATTCCGGAATAAGGTCTTCGCAGTTATCCATAATGAAGACCCTACGTACGTACAATTTAATATTATTTTTTCTCTTCTTATTTTCAAACAGATCGAAAGGTGCGCGTCGCGGGATAAAAAGTAATGCGCGGAACTCCAATTGACCTTCTACCGAGAAATGTTTGACAGCTAAATGATCTTCCCAATCATTGGTTAAACTCTTGTAAAATTCACCATATTCTTCTTGAGTAATGTCATCAGGATTTCTGGTCCAGATTGGCTTTGTCTTGTTTAGTTCTTCATCTTCGGTGTATTTCTCCTTAATCGTCTTCTTTTTCTTCTTTTCTTCCTTAGGCTTATCGTCATCTTCGTCGTCTTTAACATCTTCAATTATGAGTTTGTCACTTTCAGCCTCTCCTTCCTTTGCCGGTTCTTCTTCTTCTTCATCTTCGCTCAATTCTTTGTCTCTTTCTTTTTCAACAACAAGTTTAATCGGATAACCAATGAATTGAGAGTGCTTCTTCACAATTTCCTTGATTTTAGATTCCTCCAAATATTCAGTTTGATCTTCTTTGATATGCAGGATTATCTTCGTTCCTCTTCCAATTGGTTCTCCAATGTCAGGACGGACAGTGAACGAACCACCGGCAGAAGACTCCCACACGTATTGCTCGTCATCATTGTGCTTCGAGATGACAACAACTTTGTCCGCTACAAGGTAAGCAGAGTAGAAACCCACACCAAACTGACCAATCATAGAAATATCTGCACCAGCCTGAAGAGCTTCCATAAATGCCTTTGTGCCAGATTTAGCAATGGTACCCAGATTATTCACCAGATCGGCCTTTGTCATACCAATACCGCTGTAAGAAATAAAATTTGATTATATATATTTGCATTCAATATAGAATATATTCGTGCAAATTATAAAATTGTTATATCAAATCCATACAAGATTCTATTTAAAATAATTTACGTTCTTTCAACAGCAATTTAAGTCGATGTAACAACCCATCAAATTCAAGTTTTCAATTATTAGAAATATTAAAAAAAAGAAAAAAAAAAAAAATTTGACACTTACGACTCGAGAATCGTCAGAGTCCGGTCATTCTTGTTGGGAATAATCTTGATGAATAATTCCTTGCATGTGTCCAATTTAGATGGGTCCGTGAGAGATTCGTATCGGATTTTGTCCAATGCCTGAAACAAATAAAGTGAAAAAGCGTTACTCGAACAATGTCTAACAAGATGTTACGAAATTATTTAACGCTTTCGAGAATGATTTCAATGACGTAACTAAATGTTTAAAATCAATTTTACTTACATCAGATGCGTTTGAAATTAATTCTCGAATAAAGATTTCCTTATTGGAATAGAAGGTATTGATGATCAAGCTCATCAATTGAGCAATTTCAGCCTGAAAGGCGAACGTTTCAACTTCGCCGGAATCAACCATGGTGACGTCCTCCGGCATCTTTTTATTCTCTATTTAATCACGTAAAATTAATTACCGATGCACTAAAGTTCAACGGAATAACTCGGTTTTCACTAACGTTAACAATACGTAACGAGTATAATCGGAGAGAAAATGTAGCTTCGCTTATGCTCGGAACGATCAGTCCCTCGCACCGTCACTTTTCAGAGTATTGAATAGTGGCGCGCAGCAGGCGCTTTTATCAAGCTTTGAAAATTCTAGAAGGCGTTTGCCGGAAGCCCGCCCAATTTCTAGAACATTCTATCAAATGCGTTGTTATAATCAATACTTTTTGGTAATTCTTAAGATAGCGTTTAGAAGAAAATGGTTTCAAAAATCATAAGATTAATTTATAAAAGACATTTTGTACGAAACTGAAAATGATTCGTGTGAAAGGTGCGACGAAAGTAATGGCTTGCAAATATACTTACGTAGTAATCGGAAATGACGACATGGCTACACATGTCTAGAAACATCGCGATACCTCCGAGCTGAGAATTGAGAGATGCTTATGCGGCAAATATCAAAAATTCATATAATGACGTGTGTATGTATATATATTTGTATTAAACACGAGTATAATATTGTTGGATGCTGAAAACGTAGCATTCTATTTTTTATATACTTACTATATTCTTGATAATATTTTGTGCCATGTTTTTTGTCGTTTCGATTCGCATTTTTCTTTAAACACGCACTCGGATGCAGTTTTGTCGGGTTCAAAAATAGTCTCAATTTTTTTCGTGTAAAAAAAAAAAAACAAAGAAAAAATATATAACTACGAAACAAATATTCAGTGTTATACTCGTGGCAATCATTTTATACGATTCATTTTATTCGTTTCTTTTTTGTTACGTTTTAAAATTTTTATCGAATAGTAAATATTTTTGCTACGAAACAAAGGCTTTGTTCGAGCAATGTTTCTGCAAGTTTTTTTTATACGATACGTTATAATTTCACCCTACAATTGATTCTCCACAGCGGTGTAGAAAAGTCAATATTTTTTCGTTTAACGCGTTGGATGTTAATGTTTTCGAAATTTTATAATTTCTCGTGCGATTCATTCTGAAACGTCTGGAAATTATTCATCGATAATTTCGTTTCAAAAGGAATGTGGCAATTTTATTATATTCAAACAAATGCGAACAACTATTCTAACTATTTTACAACTAGGTCCTGTATTTGTTTGAAATATTTATTTATGTTTGCACGATACGAAAAAGTGAGCGTAGGACAGTCAGGTGCGATCAATGATTCTGCATTCGCACAGCTGTATTGGTAATGGTACTCGCGAAAGAATTCACCTTATTCCTGATTCTTATTCTTCTATTAGCCTTGTAAAAACAACTCGAGCTGAACTTTACTCGTGTAATTAGTAAGGCTTCGTGGTTACAAAAGTACGTAGAGTAACAAAAATATAACATTACAACAGGAGATAAACATAGGAGTACTAGAAAATTTTTTACACGAAATGAAAGAGTACAGTGAAAAATATTAAATTGTAGATCGTGATGTAATGTTTCAGTGTTTTAAACATTACATCTACATTGTTCGTATCGTGTGTAAATAATTGTACGGAAAGATAATGAGTATAAAATACGAAAACCTTGAAAGAATGTCCTTAACCTTGATTTTATTTTTGCAAAGCCAACGTAAGGAAAACAAAACTAAGGATGTAGCATCGTGTTTGTGAATTTGTAAAAATATCGGTAAAAGAGATAGGTGAAATTATTAACGTAATTACAACGTACATATTACTGGATAAAGAACGATGTAAAAAAATAAAGAGTAAAAGAAGGTTAGGTAGGTTTTAACATTTTATTTCTTGATTTAAAACGATGTTATTAATTGTGATACAAACAGTTTCAGCACTTGAGGACGCGTTTTGAAAAAAAAAAAAAAAAAAAAAAAAAATCAATTATTCACTCTACTATTTAATTGCTACAATTATTTGGAAATCCATATTCAAGTTCGTATCCTTTCTAGTTCAAGCGAGATGTATAGGTGTGCATTATGTATGTACGTACACCTCGGTTAGTCGCGCATGATCTTTACGCCATGCATGCATATTTTATTTCGTGTACAATATTAAAAAAACTCGAATCGTTAATTTCATTTTACTTACAAGTACACGCTTAAAATGTTTTGCGCAAGTATTGATCGAAAGAGGAATATTTTCTAGAAAAATCATAAACCTTGAAACGTTTATATTTTTCTATGTTTTTCCAAATAGGGTTCCATAAAATAAAAGGAATCAATTTAGAGTTCAAACGTGGTTTATTTTGATATAAAATTAACTTTCAATAAATTTTCAACGCGACTATGTTAGATTCAGATCGTTTCACCATCTACCGGTAGGAACAAATACTTGGTAGCAGTTTAGGCACAGATGAGATACAGGATAGATCTAACATCTTATGGGACTCCGTGTCCAGTATTCTGAAACGCCAATTTTATAAGAACGTGGAAAAAATTCATGGTTCCGTATAAAAAAACATTGATAACTTTAGAATCTCATAATAAAACTAAGCTCGTGAAAAGATTTTCTTTTTATCGTTAGATTGTCCCTTTAAAATAATGTAACTTTGTCACAGAGTTTTTACATACAGCCATAAATAACAGAGATATTTAAGTATTTTTACTTAAATCTCCCGCCCTGTATACATCAGGCTATTTTAATTGACGCAACTTGCTGGCTACCTTTAGTTTTAATTCTAACCACTATTAATGCTGTAATCTTATTCTATGCTGAGTCGGTAACATTGAGAGTGACACTAAAATGATAAGGGGGCACGCGAGCCCCCAAGCTTCGGGATAAAAAAAAGCATTGGATGTTAGGTCTATTCTGTGCCTGGTCCGTGGTTTAGGTACAGAAGAATGGTTGTCTACTTTTATTCCTCGTCCGTGGTTCAGGTATCTTCATCGGGTGTAACAGAATTCTCTGATCACGTGACTATAGACACGTGACCGCAGTTTAATCGTTTCGTCGCCATTTAAGTGAAGCGTAGACGTTAGCTTCTTTAAATTCTGCTTACTTTTTTTATTTTTTCTTGTTCAATGGTAAACTTTTTACGGAAAATGTGCTCTAATCAATATGTAACAAGTGAATGACAATCGAAGGTTAAAAGTTTTTCGTAGGTGAAACGCGAGTGATTATAAGAGAGTCGATCGGTGTCGAATTTTAATCGAGACGCGCGTGATAGGATACTGTTAGGTCGGTAGTGTGTTCGATGCACGAAGAAAAGGACGAGATTTATTATTTACAGGGTACACATTTTCATCCATAACATAATTTTTTACTCACGCAATAAAAACTTTTACATAATAATGTCGTATCACGTAGTAATAGTTTCATTTAGGTATATCGATCATGCAACGATACGATTTTCTCTTGCGTTTATATTCGTTTATGTAACAATGTATATCATATTCGCCGCCATTTAACGATGGTTTATGCTTCAGGTGGTTTCGGGTGCATCTCTTTTCGTTTTTTTTTTCTTTTTTTTTCTTTTCTTTTCTTTTCTTTTGTTACCATAAATTTTTCTTTTTTGTTTTTCGATTACAAGCTTGTAATTGTTCACAGGCCATACATGCTCACTGTAAATTGTATGGCTCACAGCGATCGACCTTAATTTATAGAAATCGTGATCCTTCGTGAACGCACAGCGGCAAACAGGCATGCACACGCCACCGCGTTTTTTTTTTTTTTTTTTTTTCCTCAAAATTTTCATTAGCATATTTATACCAAAGCAATTTACAAAATACATTATAAACAATTTCGTGTATATTTATTTAATGAAAGCTACTTTTCCTCTCATTTAATGGAGTTACAAACAATTTGTGATTTCAATAAATAAATCGTATTATAAATACAGTGAGTCCTCGATTAACGGAGATTTTCTTATTTTTCGAACACTCGTTATTTCAATTAAATGTATACCATACTTTATTGTTGGAAACAGTATGAATTATGTCTTCAGCGTGGTATCTAGACATGTTCCTTTTGTAATCGAAAAGCACCAGTGTTACTAACATGATTTCACAGTCTACTCCCAATATTTACAATATCTTCGTAACAATTTTTATTACTCGATTAAAGTGAAGTTCCACTGTGCTATATTATTACTCTTTTGCTAGGAAGCATAAACTTATGTGTATATGTATATATATATTTTTTTTTAATAAAGGGAGGGAAGGTTTATATTTTTTTTTTTATTTTTTTTTTTTAACAGTAGCTATTACTCGAAAATATTGTTAAAATATTTGTTCTACGATTTCACGGAACAAATCATGCAAATTTCAGATCGATATGGATCACCCTAAAGGGTGGGCACGCGTGGCGCGAATAAACAAAAAAGATGGCGCGCATATGCGCGCGCATGGCTGCAGCCGCATGCGCGTGAACCTTACTTATTTGTACGTAAAATTATTCCTCATTATACTGATGCGTATCTAGACTTTTGTTCCGTTATGAACATTATTTAGAATATTATTTCAATGAGCAAGTAACTAGGAGAGCCTCTGTTTTATTTACTTCTTTTTTTTTTTTTCTTCTTTTGTCCGCCTCTCGTTCTTTCTTTCTTTTATTTTAAATCTTCGTTTAACTAAACGACACGAGCACGAGGACACGCTTATGTCGCGTTAATACGTCCTGTTCTCGGCAGTCAGCGCGAGCATTTCACCAATTCTGGCGCGTATAATGCGATTGTGTGTTATAATTTATTAATGCACGCACACTTTCTTTTTTCCTCTATTGCACTTCCATTTTCTCCCTCACATTCTCTCTCGCATTCGTATTCTGTGATTTTCTACTCTTTCTCACGCTCTCTCTTCGATTTTTTTTTTCTTTTTATCTGGTTTATTTACAATGTATCCTTTCTCCTCGAATCGCGCTCGCTGGATGCCAGTTTCTCGTTCGTGGATAACGAATGATGAGAACAAATGCCTAGGTGTAGATGAGAATACGAAAACGGTTGATGCAACGGACGAAAGTGAAGCACGGCGCACGACGAAACGCTGCGAATTGAAATTAAACTCTCCATTGGTGGAGTGAAATATTTATTATACAATTGGAAAATATTAATTTGATTTTTGTCGAATAAAATTAATAGGAAACATTTTGAACGATTACTAAATTCAGTTTGTATACTGCAGCGCTAATTTTTACGATACACTGAAATCAAGTTATGAAAAATTTTAACGTACCACTGCTATAGCCAATTAATAATATAGATTATTTTAATTCAACTCTACCGATTGAGAATTTACTTGCCTACGAATGTAAACTGTTTGATAGAAAGAGCGTTTTGAATTTTTTTTTTAAATAATCGAATCGAAGCAGGGGCTATCTCTCCGTTGAACACCGTCTCTAATTTACGTTGAAACCTATGTAACATTTTCTTTCTTTATCCGTAGGCGTTGATGTGTACGGGAGAAGGAATTGGTTTCAAGGCATCGATCTACGTGTCACGAACAAAACTAACCGCGAGTACTCTCAGTTGCCAAGATGCTCGCTGAAAATATTTGGAGTAAGGTCAGTGAACAGACATAGTAATTCGATTTACGCGATTCGCGTAACACAGCGGGCGCAGTTTAATGTTTGCTCAGCTGGTTGTGCAACAGAGACGATTAAGTGTAACGTTGTTAGAATGGCGTTGTAACCCAAGAACGAAAAGAAAGGAGAGTAATCGAGCGGAATGCAAGTAGCAAAGAGAAACAGGGTTCGGAAAGTACCAAAGATCGAAGCTGCTTTCGTTGAGTTTCGCCTTTCGTGTATTCTTCTATCATTCGATAGACTTATATAAATCGTTCTCGTTTCTCTCGTACAGTGGACACTTTGTTTTCTGGCATTCGGTGAGCGTCGAGGTAGCCTAGAATTTCTCTTCTCGTCGACAGAACCTTATCTGCACCGTATAATCTAGTTGCAATTACGAGGATTACTTGTTTTTTTTTCTCTAAGTACGCACGCGCGCGCGTGCTCCCCGATAGCCGTTCGTTGAAGTGTTGGGAGTGATTTTTCTACAGCGAACGATTGCCTTTCTCTGAAACGATCAGTGGTAATTGAGCTGATATTTATGTACGTTGTCGTCGACCATGCATTTTATTCGGATATTACAAAAAACGGTATTCTTAATGGCGCACGGCTAATTGTAAATTAGGGGCGTACCGTAATCTGCCCGTTTTTTTCTTTTTTCTTTTTTTTTTTTTTTTTTCCTTTTATTTATTTATTATTTTTTTTTTAATATATTTATTTCTCCTATAGTTTCTTTTCGTTTTTGTATTCTCAAAAGGAAGAACACGTTTGCCAATCGATTCTATTTCGTTTCTCCTTGCGAACAAAAATTATTTTCGTGGTCACGGTGCAAAACGAGATTCTCGATTCTTCTCGAACGAAACGCAGGAAAAGGATTAATCAATCGGGCAGATATCGAGGCACCCGCGCGATCGGTTTTCTCTCTCTCTTTTTTTTCTTTCTTTTTTTCGTTTAAAGGATCTACAAAATCTCGATGATACTCTCGGTTCGATTTTTTCGTCCGCTTTCGATCACACCTTGTTTCGCATCATCTTCTTCGTCTATTTCTTCTTCTTGTTAATTCTCGAGGAACAGGAACTTCCGCAATAAAATACAGACCACGGAAATACTCATACACACATACAAGGTATGCAATAGTGTACACGCGGGCATTCTTTCACGGACGATTCACGCTCTCTCGATTAAATCATCCACACGTTCTCGGATTCTATTAAGTCTACGCTATTATGTATGATGTATGTATATTCGCACTCCTATATACGCCCCTGTCGTGCAAAAATGCAGCATCGTCCATTTTCGCGCGTCCTTTCTCTTCTCTCCTCTCCTCTTCTTTTCACTCATCGCGCCCATTTTCTCTCGTAGAATCGGCGCGTTACAGCCACGTAAAAGTGTTTTCCTTTTATTTATTTATTCTTTTTAAGGTAGTATAGGTAAACGTATGGGTGTACCTATATCTACCAAGTGCTGGTATATGTATATATTTATATATATATATTTATATATTTATAATTAATTATATATATGTATAATCGCTTCGAGATGGTAATCGCCCAACCTACGGTTTATGTTTCTGTGTAAGTGTACAGTGTATCGCTGTGTTATGCTGAACTGTGTGCATGTTCATCGTGTGTGTATGCGTATGTATTCGTGTTCGTGCGTTTCTTTTTATTTATTTATTTATTTATTTATTTTTTTTTCTTACTTGTTTCTCGTGTACGTATATATGGATGTGTTGGCTGCATGTATCTACATTGTTCTTCTTATCGTTAACGATCGTAGAATACGTTTCTACAACATAATGCAGTTAGTGTGTGTTATTAAATACATTTTAGAATTTGGTACTCTCGTCGAGACAGTTCGTCACGCGATATTTCGTCGTACTTTCGTTCTTCTTCCTTCGGTCGTCCAACTGCACGATCGCTGTTCCCGCAAGGATTTTCGCGTTTGCCCGGTCTTCCGTTCTCCAATTCCGCGCCTCTCTGCATCCTTATGCTCTGGATCGTTGTTCCCGCTCGATCGCTACCCGATCGAAGACGTTTCGCACGGCTTCGACTCGAAGGAGCAACTCGATTATTTTTATTATTCTTCTTCTTCGTCGTGTGCAACGCGTAAGGAGTTTTCGATTCGGAGGGCTTTCGAAGTTTTCAAGCGGTTTAGGAACGTAGCGTGCCAAGTTTCCCGGTGATTCTGGCAACTACGCGAACGAAATTGCAAACTTGCGTAATACGAGGCGAGACATGCTTTCTCGTTGATCAGACCCGAGAATAGAAATACACCACTCTTGTCGAGTACGCTCGCGTATATTTACGCTCGACGCCGGCTAATACTGTTCGAGGTTTCTAGGTGTGAATCGTTTCCTCTTGGAAAATACTTCTAGAGGTATCGACGACGTTGCGCGTAGCTTCAACCGGAACACAACGATCGATACCGAACTTTTCCAATATCATTTTCAATTTTCGTTTACATTCTTCTTGAAACAATAAAGAAATAAGAAAGAAAAATAATATGAAGTCGATTGGATTAAACGCAACTTGATATATATATATATATATATATATATTCTTTTTTTCACTTTTCGCTACGTTAATACTTTTTCTACGGCGAACATTTTAGCGTCACGCCACACATACGTGACGGTAGATCGTAAAGAGTTAATTTGCCTAAGAATGCAAGCTATTTCGAAGAATGAACTCCTCGGTCGTTTTTGTGACGCCGTTAAAGCAGCTCCATTAAGATCGTAAAAATGATCTACACACCCGGGAACCTCGAGCAATATAAACTGGAAAAAAAGCGGGGTCATGAAAGTCTCAAGAATCTCGTTCGCTAATAAACACACAATGTGATATGAAAGCAACGAGAGGCCAAATTAAATTATAAATATTCAATAGCTATTACAAGTAGTCTAATATGAACCATGTTATTAATATTCACCGGTTAAAAATTTATACGTTAGTCTCTTACTTTTTGGAACATGTTTTAACATGCTAAGAGAAACGTTAAAACGAAATATCATAATATCGAGTTTCGCTTAAAACTGAGGGTTGAGCAAGGGGTGTTTATCAATTTCATTTTTGTTTCAAAAATTTTCCAAATCAAACGGTTGGCTTCTAAATCAATTCATATGTATATATTTGTTTGTTCGTGTGTATGTGTGTGTGTGAGTGTGTGAGTGTGTGTAGTCAGACACGCCCAATGGTATATATTCGTAACCTGGCGGTGTTAATTTTATTTTGAGCAGGATGATACAAATCGTTTTTCTTCGACTACGAAACCTAAGGGAACGGATGCAGGTTACAAAACACGTTGAACACGTTTATCCGTTCGAAGATACATTGCTATATCGAGTTGATCGAAATGTTCGTACCGTTTCGCGAGATCGTTGAGCTTACGCGCGTTTCGTCCCGTGCGTCGACGCGACCAGCAAAGCGGTGTGCAGCGAATCGCGGATCGTTCGTCGTGAAATCGAACTGGGTGCAACGAAAATACAACGGGAGAAACGTTGCTCCGAGTATTCTCCTGCTATCGATCGATCGTCGAACCGAAAAAAGGGTCTCGAGGTGTTTAACACCTGTTCAGACAGATTTTCCAATTCCTTGTCGCTTAGTATTTTTTTTTTTTTTT
>SMSQ01026298.1:47272-120253 GCA_019453375.1 Ctenoplectra terminalis | reverse complement strand
TAATATAAGATAAATGGAAAATAATATTAATAGTTGCATCTCATATTGATATTGCACACATATTGTGAGTACATTATATTTAATAAAAACATAATTTCTGAAAAGTTTTATAAACAATTCGTACATTTCATCCGCAACAAAATAGTACAAACTACGTGGAAAATAAATCTTTACTCATATTCATTATAGAAAAACACGAAAAATTCTTAAAAGTGCAACACTGTAAATTTACAGAGTTCTCACGAGAAACTGCAAACAATTCATTTTGACCACTTTAGTACTCCTAGAATTAATCGAAGCACAAAAGACGTAAACTTTTCATATTACTAAACTCTATCCGAATATTGTTACAGTTTGATTAATCCTCGACTTAATCAGTTTCAAAACTACAAGCGTACCTCCGCTAATTCAACTTCTCCCTAAAACCACAGTTCTGTCCAGATACTTCGATCACGATTCGTCAAAACTCGTCTCGACATCGCTGCAGTTAGTCAAATTCTTAACGAACTCAACTGCTCGGCCCGGTACCACGAGACAGCGGTTAGCCGTTCGTTCTTCCGTAATCGAAAATTTTACAAAGCTTATCGGCACGCCACAGTCGCCCGGTAACAACTATACCGTATTCTGTTCCCTATAACCGTACCACACAATCGACCGAACACCGAATCCATAATCCGTGCCAGGATGCACCTGCCTCCCTGACAAATCGCCGAAGTTATTCCACGGCAAAGCACGATTTACCCTTTCATTAGAGTCGAAGAATCTGTAACGAGAAGTAGGTGGACGGAAGGAGAAGCAACCTCGGTCGCGCAACCGCAAGCGTAGTTTTAAGTCAGAGAAATTTCTCCGTTGCTCGAATTTCTGTTTGCATAACGCACGGAGAAAGTACAGTTTTCTTTTTTTCCATAGCAGTCTGAAAAATGTCATTGTGGAATTATTTTCTATTTTCTTTTTTTTTCTGTTTGTACCCTTATATGGTAGTATTTTAACCCTCTATGGGACCGTGTGACTTAAAAGTTACAAACTGATGTATCTATATTCTAAAAAATTAATTTTCTTTAGTTACCATCGCACTGTTAAATTTGATTACTGTATCACTGTAGCGACACCACGATCCATCTACAGTAATTATTAGTTAAAACATTTTCAAATCAAAGTGAAAAACTGTAATCAATAAGCAGACAAAATTCGGGCTACAGAGGGTTAACTCTTTCGGTACGAGCGCCGGATATATCTGACATCCATCCGATGACCTAGTGTTACTTATATAATTGATAGAATTTTATATAAATGTCTTTTAACCCTTTGCACTAGCGAACTTTTTTAAGTTTCAAAGGACTACTGTAAAAACTTAGTGTTCTTTCGGAAAGAGGAACAGAAAATTACAAATGTTTACGATTTTCTATTTTACTATTTACTTAATTAATCTACTTTATTTTAGAACAAAAGAAGTGTTTGAATTGACCAAGATACAGAATTTAATTCAAAACTTGATCTCTGATGAAAATTACACGTTTCGCCATAGCGACGGCAGCCAAGTGCAAAGGTGAACGTTTTTAAGTTTCAAAGGACTATTGTGAAAATTTAGTGTTATTTCGGAAAGGCAAAACAGAAAATTATAAATGTTCACGATTTCTTATTTATTCGATTAATTTACTTTATTTTAAAACAAAAGAAGCGTTTGAATTAACCAAGATACAGAATTTAATTCAAAACTTAATCTCTGAAGAAAATTATGGCGTGTCGCCATAGCGGCGCCAGCCGAGTGCACTCGCGAACATTTTTAAGTTTCAAAGGACTATTGTGAAAACTTAATGTTCCTTCGGAAAGAGGAACAGAAAATTACAAATGTTTACGATTTTCTATTTTACTATTTACTTAATTAATTTACTTTATTTTAAAACAAAAGAAGCGTTTGAATTAACCAAGATACAGAATTTAATTCAAAACTTAATCTCTGAAGAAAATTATGCACGTCGCCATAGCGGCGGCAGTCGAGTGCAAAGGGTTAAAAGTCGTTTATATAAAATTCTATAAATTATATAAGTAACGCTAGGATCATCGGATAGATGCCGGATATATCCGACGCTAGTCCACACAGGTCGTCGGATGAATGCCGGTTGTATCCAATTAAATAAGTTTAAAATAAATTTTAAATAAAATTCGATCGTAGAGAGCAACTGTCGCGGAACAGAGCTACGAAACTTCGTGGCAGGATAGATAAAATTTACGACACTTGCTTACTTTTCATCCGCTCGTACACAATCGTTTTTCACAGCGCGCGTAACACGCATTCCTTTTCCCTGGCAGAGACAAAGAACGCTATAAATAACAGATGAAATTAATATTTCAATGTGCATTACCCCACACGTACTTTCTCAAATGAGGTGATCGATAGATACAAATGTACTCGGTGTACACACATGTACGAAACGAGTGAGTCATGATCAGACGTAACCACGGCTTAGAACCCAGCTTGTAATCAAATAGGATCTCCGTACGATCCAGTGAGCAAAACGCACACTCGTGAAAGTCTGGCACCTCGCGTTACAAGCAGAAACTCGTTCAGTTACACTTCACCGTCTCAATATAATAAAGATCCGTTTGCGTTTCGATGGAAATTGAATTCGTCCGTTCGGTCGATCGGTTTCGCGCGCTGCAAAATCGAAAACGCAACGACTCTCTTCGCGGACGCGCGTCGCGAATCATTCCTCGTCAATTGCTTTCTCAACGGCAGGAAAAAAAAAAAAAAAAAAGGAAACTAAGTATCTGTACGATTCGAGAGAAAGATGTATTGTGTGGAAACAGCAGTGACTGCTATTTATCGGTCGTGCGATAATGGCTGAGAAAGTTTGAACGAGACACTGTTATCTTGCTGCGATTATTATTAGGTTGGATAAAAAGACTTTTTGTTCTTTTCAATGTTGATTTTGCGTCGCGATAGAGGAAATTTTTCGCAATATGGAAAGCGGTCCTAAGTTTTTACTGGAATTAACTCGACTCTTTGATAGTTTGTTAATACTATTCTATACTATTCTATACTATTCTAATACTATTCTATACTATTAATACTATTCTATACTATTCTATACTATTCTATACTATTCTATACTATTCTATACTATTCTAATACTATTCTAATACTATTCTATATTATTCTAATACTATTCTATACTATTAATACTATTCTATACTATTCTATACTATTCTAATACTATTCTATACTATTAATACTATTCTATACTATTCTATACTATTCTATACTATTCTAATACTATTCTATACTATTAATACTATTCTATACTATTCTAATACTATTCTATACTATTCTAATACTATTCTATACTATAATACGGTTCATAATTTCTTATAGAGATTTTATAAATTTTTAGCGGATTTTTTTGTATTCTTTGTGATTTTTTTTTGTAAAATACATGGTTAATGGCTCGTTTCTCTTGTATTAAGTATTTTTTCAAATAATTGTTATTGTGATTTGTTTGGCATAAGTATGTATACTTTAATCGTCGGTAGTTTTAGCGTTAATTGCGTAATTTTTTTATCAGAAGCTTCTTTATACTCTGAATTATACTTTGTGAATTAATATAGCTATTTTTGAATTATACTTTCTGAATTAATATAGTTATTTCTGAATTGAATTAAATTACTATACTTTCTGAATTAAAAATTAATAGAAAAGAATTCACTTTAGTTAGGTCGATTTTAATTACTGCAAATGTAAGTGTGATGTAACGCGTTCGTAGATATAACGATGTACTCGAAAGCGAAAGATCCCTAAAAAAATAAATTATTACGTCCAAAACATCGCTAGTCCGCGTGACGAGTTTACTTATTTTATTCAGTTAACAGGTTAACCCATTATCGAGCAAGCATTAAAATAAAAACTCCAGAGTAATGTAAATAATGTCAATGATTAAGGTAAATAATTTTCCTATATTATTTATTTTTATCTAATTTTAATTGTAATTTAATAATCAAATAAACCTCAAAAACCATAGCAGGGTTAACAATAACCTCTTTATAATTTTTTAAAAATAAACAAATTTCTTAACTCAAAAAAAAAACACGATTGTATCACAAATAACGAAATGGCCGCAACAGAATTAAAATTATAAGCCACATGGTCGCTAACGATTTTACAGTTAATGCAATCACCTTAAAATAAACTCCAAATAAATAAATTAACAACAAACTATTAAAAGAAACTCAAAAATCTACATCACCATAAAACCCATCAAATCTAACTCTTCGTTCACAAAAATGAGAAATTTTTTAAAGACTGAACAATGAAACTGCCTTCGAGATGACGAAAGCTTATTAACTCCTTGCCTTACGATTTCTTTTAGCATTCATATACGTTAGTAATAACTATTCACGTCCTTAATACTTTGTCAGATGCAAAATAGTGAAATATTATACATAATTTATTAAAGTTAAGATTAAACTTTATTATAAATATAGCGTGTTTTTATTGTATTCGAACCATAATCTACGCCACGAATGCGTAACACTTTGTCAAATGCAAAATATTGGAATATTATGCATAATTTATTAAAATTAAGATTAAACTTTATTATAAATATAGTGTATTTTTATTGTATTGGAACCATAATCTGCGCCACGAGTGTGTAACACTTTCTCAAATGCAAAATATTGAAATACTATACATAATTTATTAAATTTATTAAATTTTATTATAAATATAGCGTATTTTTATTCTATTCGAACCATAATCTGCGCCACGAGTGCGACGCGTGATCGTAAGACAAAGAGTTAAAAAATAACAGACGAACACGTTGCTTAAAAAAAAAATTATATTTTCATCCACGAAATCTATCTCTCAGTCTTCTTAACACTAAAACTACCAAACCGTTCGAAATGACCGGCTTGTAATTTCTCACAGAAATTATATAAATTTACAACGATTCGGTTCAGAGAATTTTTCGTGATTTTCTATTATTTGTTGTTACGTTATATATTTCTCAGAATATATTTTTCAGTTGGTAGGTTTAGCGTTGAAAAATACGAGAACACTCTCCGGCCTATCTAATATTACCTTCCTGCGTCTTCGGAAGGTTCGACATAATTGCGAAGAGCTACCCGGTGTTCTTACGCTGCGTGTCGAGCCTCTAACGCTCCCGCAATTCCTTCCTTATTGCAGTCGGAAGCGTGTTAATTATAGATTTGTATTTTTATTGCACGCCGCGCGGCCGATTCGATCGGCAAGATTGTAAATCACGGAACAGAACGCGAAATGGTAGCCTGCATGAAAATCGATTGACTAGGCTTCTTGGCGCGGTGTAACGATGGTGGAATAGATGCAACGTTTCCTTCGAGAAATCACCTCGACAAATCATTTCACATCGTACAAGGATAAGGACTTCCTTTCCATTGCCTTTCGTATGCGCTACGTGCTTTTAACCTCTCATATTTTCATTCTACGAGCAATGAGAAGTGTCTAGAGAAGTTATAGTCTGTTGTTTGTGGTTTAACCGTCGTACGCTACTTGGGTGAAAATTCATCCATTCGTTTCTTTCCATTTCTTTCAGATTTTACTGTTTATTTACAGTTTGATGTGTTTCTTTGGAAAATAACTTGCTGATATATATAATTTTTAAGGTATTAACCCTTTGCACTCCGTAATTCTAGCATATTACTCGGATGTCCCTTCTGATGGGACATTAAAATTTATTAATTACGGGGATTCAACTTATTCCAGTACAACTTTTTGAGGAATGCATGTTTCCCTGAAGTTTTCTGTTGAAATGGCACAAGAAATCAAGTCAAAATATGCTACAATTTGATTAATTTTTTAGTAAACTTATAATTGCAGTTTATTAGTGATCACGGAGGACCAACTTATTTCAACACAACTTTTTGAGAAACCTATGTTTCCCACAAGTTCTCTGTTGAAATGGCACAAGAAATCAAATCAAAATATGCTACAATTACTAAGAAATATAAAACAAATTTCAGCGGGTTTTACGAAAACTATACTATATACAATAGGCCCTCGACTTTCGCATATAATTGGTTCCTGAAAGTGTGTGCGAATGTTGAATATTCGAAAGTGAGTCCTTAATTTCTTTTTGTTCGTATCAACGCTACAATTTTTCCGTTTCTGGCTCATGTTTATCAATTTATAAGGGCGAAATATTTAAACTTAAACAAATAAACTAGCAAAACACACAACACGTTGACGCACGCCTTAATGCAAGACTGAAACTGTTTTGTTCTCTTGATTCGAACAACATTGTAATTTGATGTCTAGTCTGATGTCCCCTCTCAGGGGACATCAAATCGCAGAGGATTAAACAATTGAATCTTTAAAAATGTGCGAAAGTCGAGGGCCGCCTTTAATACGAAGGTTCGTAAATGCACGTTTCTGCGACAAAGTGGCGCCGAGTAGCCGATAGGTTACGTCCAGGATGGTTCGGAGTGCAAAGGGTTGATATAGTGAATTGAAAACTAATATCATTTGAGTAACTGTTTCTGAACAGCGTATGAGTTAAGGGAACCAATAATCGAGGTATATCATTATATGAAAGTTGTGAACTTAATTTTCTGCGAATCCAGTGAAGCAATTTTAACTAAATTTTAACCGAGTAGAACAGCATTCCAGGTCATTTTTATAAAACATCATTAATAGATATCAGCAAATATACTCAGTTAAAACTCCGTTGAATTTATTTTACAAATTCAACGACTACAATGTTTTCAATGTATCCAAATATTCCACAATCTCTGTTCTTCAGAGGTGGTACAATTTCATTGGCCACCACTGTACATGGCAACCGCTTTACTTTTAAATTACACAAAGATCAGATAAGGAATGGAAACTTAAAAAATCTAATTAACAGCATACAACCATCACGATTTGTATTTATTATTTCATAACGGTAGATTTTTTTCAATTTCAAAGAATTGTAAGTATGCCACCGTTAGAACGACCCGACTGGTCCGTGCAGTTTGATGACATTATGTTAATCGGACCTACGAAAGCAGAACTGGAACTAACAATGAATTAAATCCCGAATAGGGTCGATCCGTTTCACGGAGCTGTGCGTTGTGGCTTTAAGAAAATCGGCGAAGCACCCAAATGTAGGATAATGGATCTTTTAGGAACCGAAAGAGGCAACGCTTGTCCTCTTCCTGATCAGCTTGATACGAAAATGAGCTATTTCTGACCTGAATCGTTGCACGAAACGAGAAATAAATTACGCAGCCCAACATCGTTACAGAACGACGAAGCGACGAAAATAAACGACAGAAACAACCGTAAAAATGAAATTGCAATTAGGAAGACTTTATGTAAGGTCGAATCGATCCCTGCTGTCGCTTAAAACCGTAAATAGTTACACAGATGATAGTAATTTACTTATTATATTAATTTCTTAGAGAAAAGCTTCTAACGAGTTGTTTCTTGTCCATAATTTGATATTTAAAGAAAAATACATCAAATTACAATAAGATGGGAAAGAAATGGAATATTTTATAGTATCTAGAAATACAAAACGAGTGAATTAAAATCTGAGCAGTGTAAATTTGAGGAAGGTTAATTCTTTACTGCCAAAGTGAAGTTTTGTAGATTCTATTTGTGAATAGACAGAGGATTTTAGACACGAAAACATATAGAAAGCAAATAATAAGCAGAAATGTATATAAAATATATATATTGTACTCATAATATTTGTAGAATAAAATTATTGATTATACAGTTTCTATTTTTTAAAACTAGAACTACCGGACCTAAAAATTACTTATAGAAATTTTATGAATCTACAACGATGTATTTTCAGGGATTTTCTATGACTTTTTGTAAATAATATATAGAAAGAATCGGTACCCTTATTATAGATACTTTTTAAAATACTTATCATTTTTATTTCTTTGATACAAACAAGTCTGCTTTAATCGCCGGTGGCTCTAGTGTTAATTATATTCACAAAAATACGAACTTGCATAAAAATCCGCTGTCTACTCAAGAAATTTCTTTCAAAGATTTAATTTAAATTCAGTGTAAAAAATTAACACGATGCCAACTATTTATTGTCACATTTAATCCTTAGCCCTTCTTTGGCTCCGCTACGGAGACATTCTGTTTTCAATACGATTACGCTCAATTTCCAAAGATATCGCACCATGATGATTTACAAAATTAAAAATTTATATTTCGTTTACGAGAGGAAAAATGATATTTATAAAATGAATAAAAATAAGTACTTTCACAAGCAAAATAAAATTTCTTTTCTTCACTGATAAAGAATCGCATGGAGTGCAAAGGGTTAACAAGAGAAAGAGCAACTAATATAAGCAATAAAAATTGTCCAGAATGTTGCATGTTTACAAATAAAAAACCGAAAAATATAAAAGTCTCGTAGATACTACCTCAAACTTCAAGTACCAATTATGGTCCATCGATACTGAAGAATTAAAAAAATCTCTTTGAACTCTACCAAATAATTATTACCAATGAGTATTAATATTTAATATTTAAATCGAGTATTAAATTAATATTTAAATACGTACAGCGGTACCTCGACTTGCAAACTTAATTCGTATCTCGAAATACAGTCGTCCATTTTATCTTATAGGAAACCAATCACACAATCCGTTTTCAAATTAAAACTTCATGGAAAAAATAAAAAATATATTCATGTGCTACTATAATTTTGTTTTACAAAACCTTTGGTTTCACATGCTTTGCATAAAAACCATCTTCCATTAACACTATAATTACCGGCGATCAAAGCATACTTGTTTCTACCGAAAAAAATCGTAATACAAGGTACATAAAAAAATACGCAATGCAAGGTAAACAAAGCTTTGTCCACATTTTTAACAGAAAATCACAAAAAATTGCCTCCGAGATGCCACAGTAAATTTATAAAATTTCTATAAAAAATTACGAATGGGCCCTTTTTACCACTTTGGTAGTTCCAGTGTTAAATTAACACTAGATTTACGGAACCCGTCAATTTGACGCAGTTCAAATTTCGTGCTCAAGTTTAACAATCATGCGTGAGAAAAATATAAACTCAAAATGAAATTTATGTAGAAAAATCGACGAAATAAATTTCTGCTTATAGAAATCTATTAATTCGAAGCAAACCGAACTAATGATATTACAAAAAATTTGTATTTCAATGTAATCATCAAAATGATCCAATCAATGCCCGTAAACCTAGTGTTAAAAAAGCATCACCGTTCGTACCTCAAACATAAGTTTGTATCTAAAAGCCAACACGGTACGTGAAAAACGTTCGTATCTCAAAAAGTTCCTAAGCATAGATACATTGTACTTTTCGTCCCATTTTATTTGATTTTGAAAATTAAACTTCCCAGTCAGAATTTCTATTTATGGGTATTTATGGGTTGTCCGGAAAGTTCGTGCCGATTTTTAAGGAAAATTCAAACACATTTAAATTTCCTTATACATTTATTAAATCATATATGTTCCATTTTGTTCTATAACCTTTCTTCATCTTTCACGTAACTCGAATATCCCATCCTTCCAAAACTTCTTAGGTTTTTCGGCGAAAAACTTTTCCATATTTAACGCTAGAACTACCGTGCCAGTCAAAATAACAATTTTATAAATTTTATAAATTGACAGTAGCGCATTTTTAGAGATTTTCTATAATTTTCTAAACGAAATATGCGCAAAGAATTATTACCCCTAATATAAGTATTTTCTCAAATACTTATCATTTCGATTTCTTTCCTACAAGTAAGTCTATTTTAATTCTCGGTAGTTCTACTGTTAACCCTCTATAGCCCGAATTTTGTCTGCTTATTGGAGAAAAAATTACGATTGATCACAGTTTTTCACTTCGATTTAAAAATGTTCTAACTAATAATTACTGTAGATAGATCGTGGTGTCGCTACAGTGATACAGTAATCAAATTTAATAGTGCAGTGATAACTAAAGAAAATTAATTTTTTCAAATATAGATACATCAGTTTGTAACTTTTAAGTCACACGGTCCCATAGAGGGTTAACCCTTAGAGTACCGGTATGACGCATATATGCGTCAGGAAATAAACCATTGTAAAACACCTTCTTTGTACCGTATAATGATTAAGAATGATGGATAGATGTTAAAAATAATAATTAGCAATAAATAATAATAATTATTATAAATAATTAATTATTATTATACATAAATACATAGTTACATTATCAAAATTTAAAATAAACAAAATATTTTATCTCAAAAATTTAATAAATTTATTAAATTTAAAAAATTTAATAAAAGCGTGACACACATATGCGTCATGCTCCGACTCGCAAACATTTAGTCTTAGTTCGGGTGAAAATTGGGGACCTATCATCACTTTTTCATACAAATAATACGCATTGAAAATTTCTAAAATCCCGGTAGTCTAAGGGTTAAGAGCGTATAAAACTAACGAAAATGAATATATCCTAACCAAAGTTTTGTCTAAAGATGCCCGAAGTGTCTACTCTTTAGAATACGTACGCGTGTTATTTGTTTTCAATCATTCCGATCTATTCAGATCTGTTCTAATGGCACCTACCGAAAATCGGCACCAACTTTCCCGACAACCTAATACAAAACATTTCTGTAGGTTCGGCGGCCGCGTTTGTTGTGTGGCCGCGGGTCCGGGCGGCCCGAACGACGCCATAGCGCCGAAAAGACGATACATTGTAGTCGGGCTGACGACTTTCGAGAGGCACGAATAATCGTTAGTTCTCGTCTAAACGTGGAGAAGACTGTTTCGAAGGCGTCTCTATTATACCTCTATGATATCTCTATTTTATTATCGTTAAATATATTCACCTTTCAAAATACTATTTTGTCATTTACGTGATCCGCATGATCCTACATTTCTATAAAATAAACAAAGTCCGCTCACAAACTGACCAAAATCGAACGATTCGACCCAACACTCGCGAACCGTATGAACTAACAAAACCGCAAAGCATGTTTCGCAACGCTTCAAAATTATCTACACAATGTTTCCCTTCGAACTTCTACTTTCTAATTCCAACAGCAGCATCGGCGTCAACTTGGACCGAAAAAAAAAAAATTCTCACCACAGACAATCGGCCCGCAGATTCGCTCGCCTGTGTCGCTCGACTCGGTTAATAAGGGTAAAGACGATCGACCGGTCGAAACTGTTTCCGATGACGATCAACCGAGAGTATCGGCCACGTTCGACGAATTTAAACCGACCACAACAACGATACCGTTACCGATTTTTAACGCGGTTAGCACGCGAACAGATTTACCGAACGGAGCAGCGCGATGCGCCGCAATCATCTACCCGCTTCACTATGCTGCTCTGCGTAGAGCAGTTGAACACATTTGATATCCTCCGCGCTCGGAAAGCTGCGGCTTCAAAGCGTGCTGCGAAACGCACGCGAGAACCGGAGCAAAACAAGAAAATGCTGCACGTGAAACGCGTCACCGCAGGTATTAGGTTGAGTAACAGACTCGTTCTGGTTTTGAGAGCACGTGGACGTTTCGGACTGAGCAATTGAGGCGTTGGATAAAAGAAGAAAAAAAAGAAAAAAAAATTGCACGTATAATAAACTGGAGGAACATTGGCAAGTACCAAGATTGCAATTTTTTTTTTTTTTGTAATTCAAATTCTTTAACCCTTTTAGTGCCGGACGGAAAACAGGTGCCTATGCGAAAAATACCAGCCGATTTTCAGAGTTTTTCTAGGGTTCGGGAAAATGGTCATAAAAACCAAAAGAGAAACAATATTTACGTGATTCAAAAAGCAGTATATTCGGGATGAAATACAGAACAAAACACTGATACTAGTTTTTATGTACTCATTAAAAATTATATAAATAACAAAGATATAAATGTTTATAAATAAAATAAAAGTTGAGCTCTCTGTTACAAAACGTATTTGCACATAGAAAAAGTCATCTTTTCATCATAATTTTATATGGACTAATTAGTATGAAGTATATACTTTGCATTTCCACCGTGTTTTGCAACAAGATAAATAATATTACATAACAAAAATAAAAAATAACTCGAAGGTACATGGTAAGCGCCGGACGGATTATCTCTTCCGAAATACGTAATTGTTATAGGTAATATAACATTGCTGAAACAAAATTATGTCGTGATAAATACATTCTCTCGTAATGAAATTAAACCATTCATAACGTATTATAAATTTATTTTCAGATAGAGTTCTCCCGCAATGCGAATAGTAAAGCGCTACATTATCTCTTCCGAAATACGTAATTGTTATAGGTAACATAACATTGCTGAAACAAAATTATGTCGTCATAAATATATTCTCTCGTAATGAAATTAAACCATTTATAACGTATTATAAATTTATTTTCAGATAGAGTTCTCCCGCAATGCGAATAGTAAAGCGCTACGTTATCTCTTCCGAAATACGTAATTGTTATAGGTAACATAACATTGCTGAAACAAAATTATGTCGTCATAAATATATTCTCTCGTAATGAAATTAAACCATTTATAACGTATTATAAATTTATTTTCAGATAGAGTTCTCCCGCAATGCGAATAGTCAAGCGCTACAAGGCGCGGGCCGATATATCGGCTCTGGCACTTTTCACCAATGCAGCGAGGGCCGATATATCGGCCTCCGACACTAAAAGGGTTAAATTTATTGTACGGAGATAAGAAGTTGATAGACTGTCTACAAGCTGAAAAGTCGCGGTTGTAATTAGACTGGATTTCTATGCAATTATTGAAAGTTTGAGGACGCAAAGATATACAAAATGCATATATCGGGTTGTCCGGAAAGTTCGTGCCGATTTTTAAGGAAAATTCAAACACATTTCAATTTCGTAATACATTTGTTAAATGATATATGTTCTATTTCGTTCTATAACCTCTCTAAATTTCTCGACGAGCATTTAGGAGCAACTGCGCTAATTGCAAGAATATTCGGTCATTTTTACGAATTATTAGTTATCCAGAGTTAATTGCTCTAATCATATTTATCCTTCTACTGTTGTAGATTATAATATCTGTTTATAATTAGAAATGATCCAAGATTTCAATTATTTTGTCATGTAATGATGGGTTCATAAATGGATCGCAGTATCGGTCGGCTCGCGACCGTATCTAACGGATTGAATAACTCAGCGAACTCGAATAATCATTTAAATCACGGCGTAATTTTCGAGTTTACAAAACGCTTACCCGATCGTACTCGATCCGCTAAATCCACTTTCACCGTTTACGGTGCTCTGCAGATAAAGCTCGTGACGATCTTCGCTCTGAATATAGACCAAAGGAACGGTTCGAGGCTCTTGATCTCTAAGCCTTTCCGCTTGCGATCTAAAGAGTACAATTGTTGTAGTCTTTCTGGGTGAAACCCTTGCTCGTTCATTGACACTTCAATCTCAATGACCGGCTGAAGAACGCCTCAAAAATTGAATTACTCGGATAAAGAAACAAATTAATAAACTATTTAATCCTTCTGTTGGTCAAATTGATCTTTCCGGCCTTTAACCGTTTGAGTTCCAAGGGGTATTGAAAAAACACTGTCGAAAAATCCCGAACAGCGCAACCGTGCTTTCTCTAAACGAATATGAAAAGACCCAGTCGGCGCGATAGCGCTTGTATTAATCCATTGCGAAGAAAAAAATTATAAGTATTACTTATTAAGTATTTTTGCGTTTATTTATCTAACCCTTTGCACTCGAGAGGTGACTCTCGCTCACCACTTGGATCAATGCAGCGACTCGAATCGCGTGTAATATAATTATTTTATTTCAACTTTTCGTGTGTTTTTACATTACACAGGACCTAATATTGAATCTTAACCCTTCCGCTACGAGCGGTGACTATAGTCACCCAACGCTTGACGCTCGCTACGTACGAACGGTGACTTAACCCTTTTANCAGTATCGGTCGGCTCGCGACCGTATCTAACGGATTGAATAACTCAGCGAACTCGAATAATCATTTAAATCACGGCGTAATTTTCGAGTTTACAAAACGCTTACCCGATCGTACTCGATCCGCTAAATCCACTTTCACCGTTTACGGTGCTCTGCAGATAAAGCTCGTGACGATCTTCGCTCTGAATATAGACCAAAGGAACGGTTCGAGGCTCTTGATCTCTAAGCCTTTCCGCTTGCGATCTAAAGAGTACAATTGTTGTAGTCTTTCTGGGTGAAACCCTTGCTCGTTCATTGACACTTCAATCTCAATGACCGGCTGAAGAACGCCTCAAAAATTGAATTACTCGGATAAAGAAACAAATTAATAAACTATTTAATCCTTCTGTTGGTCAAATTGATCTTTCCGGCCTTTAACCGTTTGAGTTCCAAGGGGTATTGAAAAAACACTGTCGAAAAATCCCGAACAGCGCAACCGTGCTTTCTCTAAACGAATATGAAAAGACCCAGTCGGCGCGATAGCGCTTGTATTAATCCATTGCGAAGAAAAAAATTATAAGTATTACTTATTAAGTATTTTTGCGTTTATTTATCTAACCCTTTGCACTCGAGAGGTGACTCTCGCTCACCACTTGGATCAATGCAGCGACTCGAATCGCGTGTAATATAATTATTTTATTTCAACTTTTCGTGTGTTTTTACATTACACAGGACCTAATATTGAATCTTAACCCTTCCGCTACGAGCGGTGACTATAGTCACCCAACGCTTGACGCTCGCTACGTACGAACGGTGACTTAACCCTTTTAGTAATAAGCGAGAATAAAAAATATTTTTGTTGGTAAAAACTACTTTTTACATAATAATTAGAGCAAATTACTATCGTTTTTATTATTCTCCACAAAAAAACTACGGATTTTATTCCGTACTTTTGCTATATACAAGAAAATTTTTCAGCACTCAAACGGTTAATGAAATTAATTTACAGTATCGACCCTCCTTGACTAAAATTTTGATCGATCGTGAAAGAGAAAATTATAATTGATTACAGTTTCCGAATTTAATCTAAAATCTAGAAGCTAATGATCGATGTAAATAGCTCGGTTGACGTTAGAATAATGGTATAAAGAAATGAAAGAAAATTTTTTTAACGAAGAGTAAAGTAGACCTATTTATATCCAAAGAAACAAAAATGATAGGTATTCTGAAAAAAATATAACGTAAGGAGAACAAATCTTTACCTATATTTTTGACGAAAAATTACAAAAAATTCTCGGAACCGATAACGCGAAGCGACCATTGGACCCAGAAAGCTTAAATTGCAATCATTGTCTCTTCGACTACGGTTGAAAATATAGCTTAAAATAAATATCTTTGTGTTGGAGATAAAAAGAGATTATTGAAATTCTGTCGCCGAACAGAACTTGCTTTTAACACTAGAACTACCGACGATTAAAGGGTACCTATTTCTACCAAAGAATTAAAAATGATAACTATTTGAAAAAATATAAAATGCAAAGGAAACAAATGTTTATTCGTATTCGTTATGGAAAGTCACGATTAATTCTTAAAAATGCTTCGTTATAAATTTATAAAATTTCTATGAGAAATTACAAGCCGGTCATTTTGACCGCTTTGGTAGTTTTAGCGTTAAATACAGAGATATGGGTATGTAATCTTCAAGATAAATGGAGTTTCAAAGGATTGAGCTAAATGGTGGCTTCGTTAAAAAAATTATTGATATTTACAGTTATAGTTTAAAGATATTTCAAGGCAATTTTATTTTATTGTTCATTTTATGATATTATTGAAAATAAGGGACCTAAACTTAAGGAATAAGTGCTACTTCAATTTTTTTTTATTTTGATTGCTTGTGAGACCTAAGCTCTCCATTTTTCTTTCTTTTTATTGTTCAAAGGACTTAAACTTAAGCAATTTTTTTCCATTACTTGAAGTAATATTTTAAATAAAATTTAAAAAAAGAGGAATGAGTGATTGTAATTCTATAATAAATTGAACGAGTGAGAAGAAGTAAAAGAAGGAAAAGATTTGCTGTTTAAATTTAAAGAAACTAGTTGAATTTTTTCCTTCTTCTAATCAGCCACTCGATTCAACCTTCCTTTTTCTTAAAAATTAAGGATCGTAATTGAATTTACCCTAACTGTGAAAACAAGGCTTCTCTGAACTCCAGAATGTTTCCTGCCGCGGTAGAGTCGCGATTCAATACGTTCACAAAAATCCCGTTTGTAGTCATAGCTTCGGTGGTATTCACGGAATTCGAAGGCATTTGACCAGGTTCTGTTTGAGCTACCATAGCGGTTGCTTGGTACTCGCCTGCAAGGAAGCCTGACTAAATTTTCTGACGCACGAATCGATAAATATTACATTACAGAATTTCCTAGCCACGCGTAAGAAAAAAAGGGAAAAGAATTGAAGTATCCCCAAATAATCTTTCCGTAATAAACATTGCTATATTTCGTCCTTAATGATTACTTTTCGATATTTTAACGAATATTCTTTGCTTTGGTTTAACCCTTTCGCTACAAAGAGCGTACATGTACGATTTTAAAAATTAATCCTCTACGGGCCGAATTTTGTCTGCTTACCGGAGAAAAGCAGTTTTTCATTTTGATTTGAAAATATTTAAACTAATAATTCCTAGAGATGGATCGTGGTATCGCTACAGCAATACAGTAATCGAATTTAATAGTACAACGATAACTCAATGAAATGAATTTTTAAAAGTATAAATACATTAGTTTGTAACTTTTAAGTCACACAACGCCATAGAGAGTTAAAAATACACTGATCGCTTAAAAAAATTGCAACACCTTAAAAACGCAATCGTACAAATCTGAAAGTCACATAAACTGTCTGAAGTACTGATGGAAAAAAGTTATTAAAATTTGGTTAAAAAAAAAACCTCGCAATTACCAAGATACGACTAATAATTTTCAACTTTGCGCGACCCCAATTTCTACGTATTAAAATTTTTTCAAGGAGTAGTACATTTATGGAAATTATAAATACATGTTGCACTTTGTGTTTGAAAGAACTGAATCGACGATATCTTTTGTTTACGACAGGCCGTTAAGTATATTCAATAATTCCAGAAATTCACGCGAAATTTGTCCAACAAACAGTATTATTTCCGTATTAAACGGCTTAACAATTAATCCTCTCGAAACTGCTATTTCTACTGTATTTAAAAATTGATAAACCGCCAAGCTTTCGATAAACAAATTATTAATTTCTATACTGTAATATTTCCGTATTAAACGGCTTAACAATTAATCCTCTCGAAACTGCTATTTCTACTGTATTTAAAAATTGATAAACCGCCAAGCTTTCGATAAACAAATTATTAATTTCTATACTGTAATATTTCCGTATTAAACGGCTTAACAATTAATCCTCTCANCCGAATTTTGTCTGCTTACCGGAGAAAAGCAGTTTTTCATTTTGATTTGAAAATATTTAAACTAATAATTCCTAGAGATGGATCGTGGTATCGCTACAGCAATACAGTAATCGAATTTAATAGTACAACGATAACTCAATGAAATGAATTTTTAAAAGTATAAATACATTAGTTTGTAACTTTTAAGTCACACAACGCCATAGAGAGTTAAAAATACACTGATCGCTTAAAAAAATTGCAACACCTTAAAAACGCAATCGTACAAATCTGAAAGTCACATAAACTGTCTGAAGTACTGATGGAAAAAAGTTATTAAAATTTGGTTAAAAAAAAAACCTCGCAATTACCAAGATACGACTAATAATTTTCAACTTTGCGCGACCCCAATTTCTACGTATTAAAATTTTTTCAAGGAGTAGTACATTTATGGAAATTATAAATACATGTTGCACTTTGTGTTTGAAAGAACTGAATCGACGATATCTTTTGTTTACGACAGGCCGTTAAGTATATTCAATAATTCCAGAAATTCACGCGAAATTTGTCCAACAAACAGTATTATTTCCGTATTAAACGGCTTAACAATTAATCCTCTCGAAACTGCTATTTCTACTGTATTTAAAAATTGATAAACCGCCAAGCTTTCGATAAACAAATTATTAATTTCTATACTGTAATATTTCCGTATTAAACGGCTTAACAATTAATCCTCTCAAAACTGCTATTTCTACTGTATTTAAAAATTGATAAACCGCCAAGCTTTCGATAAACAAATTATTAATTACTATACTGTAGATTTCCATGTATTTACGAAAAATTTTAACCCTCTATAGCCCGAATTTTGTCTTATCGGAGAAAAAATTACGATCGATTACAATTTTTCATTTTGATTTGAAAATGTTTTAACTAATAATTTCTGTAGATGGATCGTGGTGTCGCTACAGTAATACAGTAATGAAATTTAATAGTGCAATGATAACTAAACAAAATGAATTTTTTAAAATACAGATACATCAGTTTGTAACTTTTAAGTTACACGATCCCACAGAGGGTTAATAAATTTTGAACATCGTCATCGCTTATTTCTTTTCCTTAAATCTTTAAAATTGTGAAAATTAAAGGAAGATTGATAATTAACCGTCCATAGCCCGAATTTTGTCTGCTTATCGGAGAAAAAATTACGATCGATTAGAATTTTTCACTTTGATTTGAAAATATTTTAACTAATAATTTCTGTAGATGGATCGTGGTGTCGCTACAGTAACACAATAATCAAATTTAATAGTGCAGCGATACACTAAAGAAAATTAATTTTTTCAAATATAGATACATCAGTTCATAACTTTTAAATCACACGGTCCCATAGAGGGTTAAGGAATAAGAATACACGTAATAAGCACAAATAAATAAATAAAACAATTTCCTACCAAAAATCTATTTTTTTAATTATATTCCTAAAAGTACGAACCTGTACAAAAACCTATAATCTGTTAATCATTTCTAATACCTGTTTAAATACCGAAAACGTAATTTTTTTTTACATTTATATACTGTGAACAAAACCGTATAAAAGACGAACAGGCAAACAGAAGCAACGGAGCGCGAGTAAAGTATGAATCATTAAGCACAAATATTTCAATAGCAGAATCAATAAACCCGCATGAGAGGATCCACCCCACCCTACCACCATAATCAATGATTGGAAGTACTTGTATCGCCGTTGGTGTTCGTGGCAGAGGTTGAAGGTCCTTCAGAATCGGGCCCTGTGAAATGATTCGATGGTCACCATAGGTTTCGTCAACCGAACACCCGTTTTCCGGTTTAGTCTGTTTATTGATCGTGGACACTCACGAATTGCACCGTCAATTTTATACAAAACGAATACATACACGTGAGAACTACTGGTGTTTTATTTGGAATTAAATTTTGTAATAAAATTAATTATCGAATAAAATTGTTAGTGGCAAAACGAGATTGAACAGCAAAGTTTGCGATCACTAGACTGCAGATTTTTATGCAGATTCATATTTTTTTTAGAATACATTAGAAGTTGAACTTCGGTAGAAAATTGTTTCGCTTACTAGGTATTATAATAATTATTATAATTCGGATATTTTGGTATATTAAGGTATACCTATTTGTATAAAAAAGAAATAAAAATGATAGGTATTTGAAAAAATGCAAAAAGTGCAAGAAGGAATCGTTATTCATATTTTTTTTACAGACGATCAAAATTCTGCGATTGATAAAATTTTTTGTGAGAAACTATGAACCGGTGATTTTAACCAGTGGATAATATTTTTATATAATTAATACTTTGTATCGATAAAGCTAATATTTCACAGAATATAATAAAAAACAAAGAATTTCGATGGAAATTTATTTCACTTACCAATAAAATATTTTTTGTGCAATTTTATACGTTTAAATTTCCTACATATACATTAAAATTCGAGTGTAATAATTAAATTATAAGATGGTTCTTTAATGTACTTGATAATTTCAGCGATAATTTAATGTAATGAAATTATAATTAATTGATAACAGTATATTTAATATACAGAGTGGACCAATAAAAATGGCCACAATATTACTATAAAACTAAACCGATATTACTATAAAAATAAAACAATATTGCTATAAAAATAAAACAATATTGCTATAAAAATAAAACAATATTACTATAAAAATAAAACAATATTGCTATTAAAATAAAACAATATTGCTATAAAAATAAAACAATATTACTATAAAGATAAAACAATATTGCTATTAAAATATAACAATATTGCTATAAAGATAAAACAATATTGCTATAAAGATAAAACAATATTACTATAAAGATAAAACAATATTGCTATTAAAATATAACAATATTGCTATAAAAATAAACCAATATTACAAACAAAAATAAAACAAGTTTTTCCAATAAAAATTACTTGGTATATTATGGAAAAAATATTAGCAAACAATAATCATTTTTATATCAAACAATTTTTATCTTAAAAATTTCTCTGTCACCTCCACAATTCCAAAGATATTCAAAGTGGCAATTTTTATTTAATATTTTAATACACTATCTAAAATTTCCTCCGGATTTAAATATACCTATTAACAATATGTCCTACGTATTTCCTATAAAGCACTATACATCATTTTAATAAAAACTAATCTTATAATTCAACAACAATACTCGAAAATTTTTGCAACAAAACATAAAGCTTCTCAACTTTCCAAAAACACCTTTTTTAATTAACAAAATAGAATATATATTTTTAAATCATCGAATCTTGCTTTAAAAAAACTGTCTATATTTTACACTGTTAAAAAAAAGTAATTATTTATGAATTGCACAATATAAAACATTGTTGGTACATTAAAATATTCTACAACCGAATATAATAAAAGTAAAGAGTAAAAAAATGATCTAAAAACATTTCTCCGTTTCTTCATAATATAAAATATTACTTTCCATGCGTGAAGGAAAAAAATAGTAAGATTTAATTAACTTTTTCTAATTATTTAAACACACGAATACGCTGGAAAGAAAAATTAAACTTTGCTGTTCATGGAAGATAAACTTCACTGGTATACTTAAGTTAACGTCCATAGAATCAAAGTTTACCGCTTGAAACTTCTAATATCGTGCGATTTAACATGCTTTCCGTGATTTCAGTGATTTCGGAAGAACCATCGATCGTTTCCTCCTCGGATCCAAGCTTTCCTCTGCTCTTCAATCTCATCAAACGTTTCAGGTAATAAGCGACATTCGGTAACTTGGTTCTGATCTGTTCGTTATGATCGCTAAACGAGGTTTCGTTCAAAAAGAAGACGAAATGTCGCGACACGTTTAAATTGTTAAATAAATACACGGTTGAAAACAATCTGTTTATTCTGAACGGATAATTAAAAGAAGAACATAGAACTTAATAAACGATGGTTAAAATCGTGTTAACAAGTTTATGGTAGGTACACAAACTGTTTACGAAATTTTTTTGTGCGCGAAAATTTATAATTGCTAATTCAATATTCGAAATATTAGGATATTTCTGAATTTGTTGCTTGATGTATTGATACGATTTATGTAATTTTCTTTGTGATAGAATTTTTTTATTTTGTTTGCGTGAATTTCAAATAAAATAGTAGTGTTGCACTTTGTGTTGCATTTTTGAAGAAAAATATGATATTAAATTGGAATGAAAGTATAACATTTTTTTTCATACTTTCCAAGTTCGAAATCTCTTAACAGGCAGGTGATTTCAAAATTGTTTAAAAAGCTCATAAATTGAATGGAGTAATGATAAAATAGGGCAGTTTTGTTTCTTTTTTATTCAATTTAATGCGATTTAAAATGATTATTTTTTTTTTTACAACTTCTCAACATAATAGGATATCAACGATTAAAGAGAAAAATGTATTGCAATTGTTAACGATAAAAATATAATGCGTATTTATTCATATTAATTTAACCAAATAAACCAAAAAATATTATCACTCTTCTTTCTTTTTTATTAAATTTAATGCGATTTAAAATGATTATTTATTTTTACAATTTTTCAACAAAATAGGATATCAAAGATTTAGAAAAAAAGGAATGAAATTGTTAACAATAAAAATATAATGCGTATTTATTTATATTAATTTAACCAAATAAACCAAAAAATATTATCACTCTTCTTTATTTTTCATTAAATTTAATGCGTCTAAAATGATTATTTATTTTCACAACTTCTCAACAAAATAGCATATCAAAGATAAAAAAAAAAAAGGAATGAAATTGTTAACAAGAAAAATATAAAGCGTATTTATTTATACTAACCAAGTAATAATGAATTTGTACAAAAATCTGTAGTTTACTTATGAGAAAAAAAAATTATATTTGATTACAATTTCTTAGCTTGTTCTGAAAGCTAAGAACTAAAGATAACTAAATAAACCATTAAATAATATCACCCAACTATTTTCAAAATTGCGAATGATAGTAATAGATTAATAAAATATGCGTTTTCAGTGATAAAAAAATAAAATATTCCATCGAATTAACTCTCGGTAATCTAAACTTTGGTCGCTTATAAGTAAAGCACAAATTTTTCTAAAATTGCAGAGAAATACGTGACACAAAAAAATATACACAATATTAAAATAATAGTGCGTTTTATACCCGGTAAATAAAATAATTTACTACCTAAGTTCTACTTCTTTTTACTAGATCCTCAAAAATATGAATTTGCACGAAAATCTGCAGTTTTCTTATGAGGAAAAAAAAATTATATTTGATTACAATTTCTTAGCTTGTTCTAAAAACTGAGAACTAAACATTTTTTCAAATAACCTGCTTGATACCGGAACAACGGCAAAGTAATAAAACACAATAGTCGAGTGGTAAAAAATATTTTAAAGCCCAAAAAATATAGATACCTGGGTACGTAACATAAGTCACGAAGCAACACGGATGATTAATATTTCTGTTGGTGTAAATTTATTTTTCTTCGGTGAAATAACGAACGCTTTACGAAAAATTATAAAAAACCGCTCTAAAACCATTTATTATACGATAACATTTTATACCAACACGCAATTAGGAACACACTGATGATGCGGGTGTACGTCAATAAGGAAAAAATACTGGAAACAAATTTTTACCACGAAAAAAACCATTTAAAAACTTATTTGCATGAATATTGAGTTAACTTTGTCGAAGGTTATAAAAATATGATCAACATTGAATTATCTGTTCCGATTTGTCAATCTATCCGATTGAATTATCTAACGACAAAAATATTTGAATAAATTACAATTTATTATATATTATTCTGAACAATGCTTAAGATGTTATATATATGATAAATAAATTATTAGAAACCAGTCGCATTAAATTTCCTTTTAAGAACAATTATAATAGTGTTAAAAAATTTACACAACCAGTCTTGATTAACTAAAATATGCAATCAATACCTATAAAGCAACAAATTCAGGAATACGCTAATATTTAATTCAAGTAAATCATACATAATACTAAATAACAGAAAAATAAATTCAAAAAAAATATATTAATGTTTCATATAAAATAACTTAACCCTCTATAGCCTGAATTTTGTTTGCTTATTAGAGAAAAAAACTAAGATTGATTACAGTTTTTCACCTTTATTTGAAAATTTTTAAACTAATAATTGCTATGGAAGGATCGTGGTATCGCTATAGTAATACAGTAATCAAACTGAATAGCACAGTGATAACTAAATAAAATTAATTTTTTCAAATATAGATACATCAGCTTGTAACTTTTAAGTCGGTCCCATAGAGGGTTAAAAAACTGTATTAACACTAAAACTATCAACAATTAAAGTACACTTATTTCTACTAAATCAAAATAAAGGGCGTATGAAAAAATAAACGATGTAGAGGAGACAAATCTTTATCCATATTTCTCACGAGAAAAAAAAAAAAAAAATTTTAACACAATTAAAAAAAAAAAAAAAAATTTTAACACAATTAAAAAAAAAAAAAAAAATCACGAAAAAACCTAAAAAAACCACCAAGGAAAAATTAAAAAAAATAGATAAGAAATTACGAACCGGTCGTTTCAACTACGTTTGTAGTTCTAGTGATAAGAAAAGCAAAAACAAAATCATCGAAGATTACGCCACATAGGAACCGAAGTAAAATCATCCTTCGAAACTTAATTTTTATAAAATCTTTATCCATATTTCTCAGCAAAAAAAAAGAAAAAAAAATCACGAAAAAACCTAAAAAAACCACCAAGGAAAAATTAAAAAAAATAGATAAGAAATTACGAACCGGTCGTTTCAACTACGTTTGTAGTTCTAGTGATAAGAAAAGCAAAAACAAAATCATCGAAGATTACGCCACATAGGAACCGAAGTAAAATCATCCTTCGAAACTTAATTTTTATAAAATCTTTATCCATATTTCTCAGCAAAAAAAAAGAAAAAAAAATCACGAAAAAACCTAAAAAAACCACCAAGGAAAAATTAAAAAAAATAGATAAGAAATTACGAACCGGTCGTTTCAACTACGTTTGTAGTTCTAGTGATAAGAAAAGCAAAAACAAAATCATCGAAGATTACGCCACATAGGAACCGAAGTAAAATCATCCTTCGAAACTTAATTTTTATAAAATCTTTATCCATATTTCTCAGCAAAAAAAAAGAAAAAAAAATCACGAAAAAACCTAAAAAAACCACCAAGGAAAAATTAAAAAAAATAGATAAGAAATTACGAACCGGTCGTTTCAACTACGTTTGTAGTTCTAGTGATAAGAAAAGCAAAAACAAAATCATCGAAGATTACGCCACATAGGAACCGAAGTAAAATCATCCTTCGAAACTTAATTTTTATAAAATCTTTATCCATATTTCTCAGCAAAAAAAAAGAAAAAAAAATCACGAAAAAACCTCAAAAATCCACCACGGTAAATTTACAAAAATTCGATGAGAAATTACGAACCGGTCGTTTCAACTACGTTTGTAGTTCTAGTGTTAAGAACAGCAACATCAAAATCATCGAAGATTACGCCACATAGGAACCGAAGTAAAATCATCCTTCGAAACTTAATTTTTATAAAATCTTTATCCATATTTCTCACGAGAAAAAAAAAAAAAAATCACGAAAAAACCTAAAAAAATCCACCACAATAAATTTACAAAAATTCGATGAGAAATTACGAATCGGTCGTTTCAACTACGTTTGTAGTTCCAAACGTATTCCATAGGAGCCAAAGTAAAATCATGCTTGGAAACTTAATTGTTATAAAATCTTACGATCGAATTTAAAGCACTTATTACGAACGGAGAAATATATTCGCGATCCTCTTTCTTACTACCAAGCCTCAATGTCTGAAATCTCACCTTCCTGGTTATGTTACTCGCTACGGATTGTTTCATACCCTTAACACGCTTATCAACGGAACCTTGCGAGCCTAACTCCTCCGCGTCGTCGTCCACGGAAACATTATTTTCCGACACGCTTTCCGACAACGACCCATCGCTCATAGCGAAGATGAAAAAAATGCACGAAAAGCCACGCGAAAACTAGGCGTAGGCCTCGGGGTACTTGTCAATTTTAACATCGTACGACTTGACATTACCCGTCGGATATTATCGACCGTCGCTTTTTCGTTTCTGCACCACCTTCATTGTTTTCTTTCATTCGCCCCACGATTCCGGTACTAATATAACAAAAATATTACTCGGTCAGAGAACATTTGGTGCGCCTCGAAACTCGAGTAACCAATAAAAATGCCGACAAATCGAATTATACGTGTTACCGGAACAACACCTCGAGGAACACAGTTGAAACGTCCAGTAATTATCGTGACTCGTATACAAACCAGTTTTTACACCACTCTTAAGTAACCGATTACAATTTACAATAAAGATACATATAATTTTAGGGACCGATTTTACATAAAATGGTGCTGAACGATCATTTTTAAAAATGTTTGCGCCAGGTGTATCTATCGTCGTAAAATTCGATCGATCGAGGAAAAAGAATAAAATAGCCGAAGGTTATCGAAATATATTGACAATTTCGATTACTCGGTCCGAAGATATGGCGATGCGCGAATCATTAACGCACCGGTTTTCGATCTCCGATCAACGCGAAGAATGACAAGCAACGATTCACTTACCTGATAAGTGTAAGGTCTACAGGGGACGTAAAATTCTCTACTCATAATAATCGAAGCTCGGAACAGTTGTAAAATCCACCTGACGAATCTTGGGCAAGTGTCAAAATGCCGGTGGCGCCATCTTGAACTCGTCTGGAGTCGAGGTCGTCAAGCTGTCACGAGGAAAAATTCTCGATTTCTCCGAAATACGAGTGCCATCCTTGGGTTTCACGCATAAAGGTCGAATCGCGTCTGCTCGATAATACCTGAGCGCCGCGTAAGGACTCGGAAACGTTGCGAGAAACTCGAACACATCCGTTGTCGGATCACAGTACGAGTCACCAACACACAACACACTTTTCACGCTGCTACTTCGATCAGCGGATCCATCGAATTAATCACTATGCTCTTTATAGGACGGTTTTGTTGCGAATGATCGGAAAGTCAAATGTTAAACGGCTCTTCGATGTTCGATACTTCTGACGGTGCATCGATGGAACGAGAATATACGGCATTATACCAACTTACTACGCCATTTTCAGGTGCAGTTTTCGAGTTAACTACGATTTCGAACGAGCTACCATTCGCGTCCACTGGCGAGTGCCGACTGCCGCCAATCACGAACACCGAGCGGATAATAATCATGGCGACACGGTGTACGTTGCACTAGCGCCATCGAGTAATTTATTTGAATCGCAACTTCGCTTCTGTCGATAATGTAAACGCGGGAGAAAAAGTTATTTCCTTTTTTTTTCTTTTTCTTCGTTTTCTTTTTCTCTTTACAAAGTTTGCGTGCACGTTACTTCTTGGTTATCGGTGTAAAGAAAACGATAACGAATGCCAATATACTGGATGAAATAATTATTTTCGTTCCGTATCGATACACTTATTTCCGCGTCGCAGTGCAAACCACGCGTTAACGCGACTTCGATCAGTTAAAAATAAACCGAGTGAAAAAGATTCTGGGCGACCTTGTAGTTGTAAAGGCTTGCGCGATCTAATACTTTTTTTTTTATTGCTTTATGATTATAAAGTTTTGTTTAAATACAAGATTAATTTCTAGCCGATCATTTTTCCAGTTTTTCGTATAAGGTATAAATTTTTATGTTACTTTGTAGAATTCATAGAAGTGTACACTGTCAATTTGTAAACGTTTTCACGTATCTGTGCTCGTAAAAAGATTCGTATCCGTACATCGATGTTCGCACAATGATTAAATTATATTTTTTACAAACAAAAAGTATAAATTAAAAGATGCAGAGTCTAAATTTGAAATTGCGAAAATTTCAAATAAGATCGGTGAACAAACTCTGTCCGCTTTGTATTTTTAACGAAGTATAGAACGTTAACACATCGACTGCCAGGCATATTTAGAGCGTTCAAGGTTTTATTTTAAAGAACGCATGAAATTTTACAAAATATATTAAGTTACCGATATAATATTGTAATGGGATTTACAGTAATTTTGATTGAAAAAGAAAAAACACTAATAATTCTTGACTCAAATGGTCATTTATAATTAAAATTATAACTAAAATTGCAGCGCTACGAGATATCCCGTAATTGGCAGTCAATGGGTCAAACATAAATGAAATGGAAAAAAAAAAACATTAGAAAAAAGAAATCTTTTCAAAAGGTTATACTTCGCTATTGTCGGTTGTTTATAAATTATTTACAAGCTGCTGTATAGTTCGTTCTGCATCCAACGCTGACGCAACAACACTTAGCACCCTTTGTGCTTCCCAACGAGCGAGGTGGATACTTCGAAGATGGATGTTTCTTCTTCTGCGACTCGATCACTATGTTTCGCGGTATTAAAATGTCGTTCCACGGAATCTCAACGTCGTCAGTGACACAGGCTTCTTCTTGCACCGGTTCTATATGCATAGGTTTCTCGAGTACAAGATCGTTCCATGGGATTTCTAACGTCGAGTCGCAGCTACCAGGCTGAGCTTGTTTCGACATTATTGTTTCCGTGATTATCAAATCTTTCCACGGTAGAAGCATGGTGCCGGTAGATTCTTTCTCGGCTGGTTCCTTTTCGCCGTCTTTGTCGTCCGTTTCCCCGTTTCGATCGTGCAAAGGAGTCAACGATACCTCCTGGCGAATTTTCATGCCGGCTGCTGGTAACGCGATATCCTTCCATGGCAATTCGATTTTTGAATCGCACATTATAGACACGTCCGAGAACTCCTTCCGCAGATCCTTCAAATATGGTTCGTGCCACATTTCCTCTTCCGGATTGTAGACGAATGTTTGCCTCTTCCTTTTGCATTGATCCTTCTTTCGTTGTTGCCTGTGCAATTTTTGTTGCACGCATTGACATCCCGATAATTTCCTTCTGTTCTCAGTCATAGCAACAGAATATTGCGAAATATGATTTACGTTGTACGATGTTGAGGTACGAATTTACGTTTCGATATAACTTGTTAATTTTCTGACCTTATCTAACCTAGTGTTATAATTAGAATGAACGTAGTTTGTTTTGTTTTGCCGTGCAAAGCGTTGTCGGTATAGGTGTAGTTAGAAAAATATTTTCTTGGAACAAGTCGACGTGATGTATAAACACGAATACATATAGCGTGCAACTTATACGGTAACGATATTTCTTTTCGTCTCTCTTTTTTATTTTTCAAACATTTCAAGATACTGTGTTCGTTGTTTCAGGTTAGTCGGGTATTTGGTTTCAGAGAAAAGAAACTGCGAAGCACGGCGACTGCGTGGGATATTAAAAAATGATTATGACCATCATTGAACTGATGCAAATATTTAGCACATATGTACATACATAGCGCGTGCATACGAAGAGAATACGTTTAATCACGCGCATTGGCCAATCATTTGTACCTTTCATCCCGACATCTACCGAGAAATAATGGTATAATGTTAAAAATCCACTAGTTGCCGATAAAAGGAAATCCGTAGAGTCTCTGGCTTAATTTTACAATAAAAGGTGTAAAAGAAAAACATAAACGTGCGTACGCTTAAAATGTTTACGCTATAAAATTTATCCGTTAAAATAATCATAGATGTAATTGTAAACAGTTGGCTCGATAATGACGGAGAACCTCGAAGAATAGCTTACGGATACTGGTTTGACCAACGCTGTAAGGCTACGTTTAGAAGACAGCCATCTTGCAATCCCTAATCAAAGATCTTCGGCTAGCGGCTATCGCTGTCTGGTTTTGAGCCGGTTAATATCAACACACAGTTCAACAAATGGCTTTAAAACGAATTAATAAGGTACGTGAACGATTAGCGGTGTTCGTATTGTACAGAGACAGTCGGGTGTTGATGTGATGTGTGTCGAATGCGGTTGAACGCCCTTAACGATTTTGCAGTGAAGCAATGTGAGCCAGCATTGAAAATCTTGTTGGCTTTTCCCCTTTTTTGCATTCCTCGATTGTGCTTTGATTTAATTGCGTACGCGTTTATGTCGACACAGTGCATTGCGCACGCTGCACAGTGCCACTTTGTGCCAGTGGACGTAGCTACGGTGACAGTGAAGATCTGAAAAAAATTTTAAGTGGCTAGCCGATAAATTGCCGGAAGTAACGTAAAACCGTGCGTTACATACATCTATATATACATATATACACATATATGTACATATATATAAATTATACATATATGCATGAATCTATAGATAACTTGGAAATTACGAAAATTTCATTAGTGCATTCATAGTACATTTGTGTATGGAAATAGCATTATGATTTTTCCAAGTGACCACCACTCGCTTGTTTTAAAACCATAATGTGATTTTCACCATGTGGTTGTATCGTACATTAGTGAGATAAAGTGAATCATTTGGGACTGATATTCTTCTATACGATGCGTACCAGTGATTTGACCTGTCAGTCGTTATAATATTTCTCAATCGAATCATCGTTCAAAGTAGATGGACAAAAGAAATAGAAAGCTATAGATGTATCGCTCTCAGAATAATCGTACAAAATACAAACTGCCGTGCCACTTTTCTTTTTAGCTTTAATTCTATAATCATATTTCTGTTACGATATAAAGAGTACCTTAAGTGTTTCAACTCTCAATCGTGTCTGATTTTATCATGCGTATCTATTAAGTAACTTATATTTCAACAGCTTTATTTAATTATTATAGTTTCCCTGTTACCTGTATTCAACTGGTTTTCAGCATTTGTATCGGCTTTTATTTGTTTTCATACTTTCTTCGATATTATCCACCTTTCAAGACATTATCTCGTATAAATCGTTTAAGCTATATTTTCAAGCCGCACGATATAAAGATCGATGGTATTATTTTTATACGGTCACATGCTTAACGCGATGTACGTGGAATATTAAAATTCATATAATTGATATTAATGATCATATATATCTAAGAATGTTCTAGAACATTTTGTTTACGCATGTTTCGTATGTTCTTTACATCTATAGGTAGATAGATCTTATAACTTAACATTTCATTATGCAATACATGGAAAAAGTATATTATTGGTAAAGTACAATGTTTTAAAAGAAAAAAAAAATTAGTTTCGAAAGCAACAGTTGAAATACATATATGAAATGTGAATTGTTACATAAGATTTATATATTTTTGTACGTGCACCCGAAATAATAATTTATTTATTCTATTAAACATTCTTCTGTATTCAGGAACTTCAGGACCTTGGTAGAGATCCACCTGCGCAATGCTCTGCTGGTCCTGTAGGAGACGATTGTAAGTCCTTTGAAAATATTTCTGCGTGTGCTTTATCTAAAGACTAGCAGATCATAATTGTCTTTATAATCGTTATTTAAAATATTATCATGCTTTATGAAACCTGCGTTTACTTCTTTTGGTTTTTCTAAAATATATTTATTACTATTAAGAGAAATTGAAGTTAATTTTTCATTATTATTATTATTTTTTTTATAAGTTTTTGCTTACGAAACTACAAAACTTGTAAAGTTTCTATGATTAAAAACAACTTGTTTCGTATATTTACACTGATCCGTTATAGTTTATACTGAACTATAATGTCTACATTTAACTGTATAATTGCTTTCAGTATTCCACTGGCAGGCTACTATTATGGGACCAGTAAGTATACAATGATTTTAATACACTTCCTGAATTAATTAAATTAATGTTTACAATGTTAAAATTACATATTGAAAAATATTAATGTACATGTAAATATAATTTATGAGTATTATTTTCAAGTATCTTCGCTTTCACTCTGATATTTAAAGGTAACTTCTAAATAATGGAACTTACACTGGATTATTTATAACTAATAATTCTATTAAAAAAATATAACTCAATGCATGTAACGTTCAACGTAATAATATTTTACAAGGTTTTGAGTCTTTTCTTTATTTCATTAAGTCTTATAACACTATCGTAATGTATTATTTATATAATATCATTGGCATTTATTTTTGCATTTACAATTATTATGTTTACCATTAATGTTAATATTGCAAACTAATTCGTTACTAATTCGTATTAAATGTTAATATATAATTTAAATAAATTCATTATTTTATTTATTTATTTCTTTTATGTTACAAAACTTAAATTTTTTTGTACGAACATCAATAAAAGCCGCTGTATTTGAAGTAGTCAGAAGTAAATATGATTATATAGTTAGGAGTAAATATAATTTTCAGCCTGACAGTCCATACCAAGGAGGAGTATTTTTCCTTACAATTCATTTCCCCACAGACTATCCGTTCAAACCACCTAAGGTATATAAATTCACTTTCGAAATAATATTGTGCTCTACAGTAAGATATAAATAGCATATTAATTCTATATGTATACATACAGGTTGCTTTTACAACCAGAATTTATCATCCAAATATCAACAGTAATGGAAGTATTTGTTTGGATATTTTAAGATCGCAGTGGTCCCCAGCACTTACCATATCAAAGGGTGTGTATAGTTTTACAAATATAACTAAAATAAAATGATAACGAAATGAAATTTATATGAAATTCAATAATTTAATGGTATCCTTAAAAGAAAAATGTTTGTTTTTCAGTGTTACTGTCAATATGCTCTTTGCTCTGCGATCCAAATCCAGATGACCCTCTGGTACCAGAGATAGCGAGGTTATACAAAACTGACAGGGAGAAGTACAATGAATTGGCACGTGAGTGGACGCGCAAATATGCCATGTGATGCGCCAATCTCCGTTGACTTCAACATCTAAAAGCCACCAACAAGCAGCCCCAGCCTATTGCCACTTATGCATCAGCACCGATTGAAATTAGCTATGGCTCGTCTACTTTCAAACTTAAGCCAGTACTCGGGCTCGAAGAATGCTCAGACGTTGCCACAATGGCAATTGAGGCAATTTGAAAGGTGGTCACATAACATTATATATATATAAATCAGGAAAAAAAAAAAGAAACATGTCCGCTTTGATTTTCATAAATAAAAATGGAAGTAAAATATAGGAGAGTGAAAGTAGGATTTGTATTTGAATTTAATAGTTTAATTTCTAATTATTATTGTGCTTATAATATCGTAATATTATATACCTACTTTCTCAGTGAAATGAAAACCTTGAACTGACAGCACACCGATTGTTAGTTTTAAAGCAAGTGAGCAATGTTTGCCCGTCCCTTGGAACGATGCGGTCACTTTTTTGTAAGACTGGGCTATATATAAATACTACTGAAACTATACCTGTACGTTTTGTTCAATTATTAAAATTCCTTACCTATCTAACAAATTCTACGAGTAACTCGAAATTTATGGTTTCGTTCCTGTGTGTGTGTAGTAGTTTAATTATGCATATCGTTAATCGATAAATTGGACTATATATCTTTAAATGATTCAAACATATGCAAAGTACTAAAAAGTTTTGGTGACTTAACTGACCGCGACATAAGTACCTGCCGTTCATGGGCCCGTACGAAACTAATATCAATCAAAGGCATTCACAGTTTCTTATGACGTAAGTTTGACGTCGTTCGGCTTTATTGTACCTATGGAAAAACGTAGTCATCGATGTCACTATTTATCGATAAATGATGAAAGCGAAGTACATTTTGTTTGGATTCTTACGTAAAACTCGTTATGAAATAGATAAGTGTTTCAATGAGCCCTAGAGCTTAACCATGGATTTATAAAATCCTCTGAATTCATTTTATAATAGTGCGTCATTATATTATCAATAAAGTCATGCGTCGTACCTTGTGAATTAAGAATAACTCGTCCGTCGCTATGTTTTACTCGAATCAATGCGTTTGATATTGTTTTGCGTGTAAATTTTTTTTTTTTTTTTCTTTTTATTATTATTATTTAGTACTTTTCTTAAGTTTCCTTTCCATCCACAATATAAATATTTATACTTACAAATTTATTATGTTACTAAACTCTTGTACCATGAGAGCAAAATGATAATTAAATAAACCTAAAGCCTCCTTGAATATCGTGATACGTTTTCAACTACTACATATTTTTCATATATTGTGGCTGTAAAGGATCGAAATGAGGTTTAAAATTATTTGAAAAATCTACCCAATGCAATTTTTACGAGATAGAGCGACACGTTGTTCAAGGCAATGCGTCGTTCATCGTTCGTTCAAATTAATATAGAAACAACGCACCACTCGTCGGTGCTAACAATGTTTCGGCTTCTAATCTTAGATAATGGATACAATCCGAGACATCGTAAAGATGGTCACTTAATTAGAGAGTAAGTAAACGATTTTGTCTTGCGAACGGTGTAAAGTGCGTTAACGATCAAGTTTTAAATGTAATCGGTGCTTAAAATATGGCAAGCTCACGGAGCGAGTACGAAGCCTAGAAAAGACAAATCGATTAGTATGTAACATGGTATATCACTTGTTAACGTCGATTCTGTCTCATACGAACGTGTACTGCTGTAATTTAATTACGAGTAAACGCGCGCGGCAAATCAGGTATTTAAATATTTGCCTCAAAAGTGGATCATCGTTCATCTCTATTAGAAGGAAAACTACGCATATGTAATTAATTATTATTACCACATTTCATGTGTAATTATTATTATACATATTATAATTAATTATTAATTATTATTTTAGCATTAGCCCTTTATATAATAAATTTCACATGATGATAATGTATGCCCTTTCTAATTACTTGTAACTACGATCGTCAACCATAAAAAAAAAAAAAAAAAAAAATATCCTAATATTTTAGCTTCAATTAGAATTCTACACAACCCTACGTCTTATTAGTCCTGTTACTTCTTCTCTTCTTCTTTTTTTTATATTTTAAATCTTCAATGTGCTCCTTGACCTAATTTAAAAATGTAAACTCAACATTTTTCAAGTACTCCTAAGTTCCTCGGTAATTTCAAATAAAATTCGTGAACAATAAAGCATCGTGAGTATCGGTACAACTTATTAATCTTGAAGCTTTCGAGTTAGAAAGAAACTTCTGAAACAGAAGCATCATATCTGGCGTAGTCGATTGATCCGAAGTTTCACGACTGAGGACCATCGGTGTGCAACAAACTGGGGACAAATAAAGAACCTTCGCGTAATCGGTGTTCGAGCTACACATTTGAACCAGCAGATGTCTTCGTTAGACTTTCACAAAGGATGAACGGCACTCGTATCCGTTGTGGAATCTTTAGATATGTTGAAAAAAACAGTGGAACGGTGAAAGTGGCAATGCTTTCCCCCTTTTGCCATGACTGCTCTTGACCGCTGTGCACCTATTTTACCGCAGTGTTGGCAGAAACTTGCTGAAGCAGCGAAGTTAGCGATGGAGATAAGCGTATCTTTATCTGATCAATAAATTTGAAGACGGGTGGAGAAAAAAATTTGACGGAAACAATAACCTAATTGAAATTCGAATTTTATGCATCGAATATCAAAAATACATCATTGATCGTGTAAATAATAAAATTAATAATAATAAAAAAAAAAAAAACGATATCAACCATAATTGCTACATTCAACAATGAAGTAAATAAGTAAATGTTAAAGTTGGATTTACGTAAATCAAATATAAATTCGTTTCGAGGATTTGTAATGGATTGCACATTATTATCATTATTATCAGCTGTGTGCATGAAATTACTGTACGCATTTGAGGAATTGAAAGTCCGGAAGTAGTACTGCGGTAGACATCAATTTTGTTTCTTTTTTTTTTTTTTGTCGTAAAAGTGAAATCACAGTAATTGTTGACGTACAGATTTGTTGAAGTTTATAACCAAAACTTTTGTATAAATATATGACAATTGGCATCGTAGTTATAGTAATTAATGTTCTATATTATATTATTGATAAGATTTGAAACTCGAATTAATGTTTCGTATATTTGTACGAAGAATATGAAGTATAACTTTTTTTTTATAATTTTATCAAATACTATTTGTTAGTACTGTAACTTTTTTAAATTACGTATATTAGTAAAGTATGAATTTGTGATAAATGACGTCGATTAAAATTTTAATATTAGGATTTATACTTTTTTAAGAATCAATTAAATTTTGTTATTCGCTGTAGCTGTGATTGCTGTTTAGTTACCATTAACACGTGTCGAATTTATTATACAATTTCGACATATTGTTTAGCGTTACGTTTTCATATGAAACAAGGGACACTGTAGTCGTATGTAGGCCACTGATGACAGTACGGCCTACTTTTATTACTTAAGTCACTAGAAAACGTTTGTCTTAATTTTAACGAAATTTCAATTCAATGGGTTTGAAAATAATTAATGAATTCTAATGGAAGTTATGGGATAGAATATAAATTATTTTTGAAGTTTTTATGCTATTATAACGATGCAGATGATGGGCATATATCGAGGATGTTCTCTCTACGACGGATTTTATAATAAAGAAGAGTAGAAAGTTTGAGCCATCTACAAACTCGTACCCGGTCCAGTAATATTTAATAAGTGTTCTATGAAAACGTAACGTTAACGGACTTGTAACTGTTGGTAACCAATTTTTGTTCTTTTAAAACGTGCGTTTTTTTTTTAATTATTCATAACAACAGTATCCAATAACGTATACCTTGTTATGCATAATATAATTTCGTTTTAATAATTTAATATCCATTAACTGTCTGGAATCATATTTTAAAATTAAATTAATTCGTTTAATGTATAAAAATTGAAATATATGTATAAACGACGAAACAAAAATCGAAAATATTAATATTTTTAGAAAATATAAATAAGTAGTATTAAAGAAATATGAGATAGTTTAATAATATGTATTTTTTTATTAAATATATAAAAATAGATTTATTTTCACAGTTTGGTACTGAAAATCTGAAGTTAATTTAATTTATTGTAAGTGGGAAAATTCATTTTATATAAATAATTAGAAATAAATATAAAAGAGTTATAATAAATAATTTTCTTCGATCTTCTTTAATGCAAATAATGCTTCATTTAGTTTGAAGCATCTTTTAAGAAAATATATTTAATTAAAAAATGTGCTTAGTAACTTATATAATTTTTTATCAATTGCTCCCTAAATAAAGAAACTTGTTCTGTAGCTATAATGACTTAAAATTGACGCAAATAGTTTAAATACGCGAAAACTGCAATTACAATATTCATAAAAAAAAGAACTTGAAACAATTTGAAACTTGCTCTCCAGTCGCAATTATTTAAAATCAACTCAAATAATTTAAGCGCTCGAAAACTAATTATAATATTAATCGAAGAAAGAAAAGAACTTAAAACTATTTAATAATTTACATAATTCTTTATCAACAATAAACGTAAAAATTTATTTAAAGGCAATATAAGATTTGCTTTCCAGTCGCAATTATTTAAAACCAACACGAACAGTTCAAATACACAAAAACCATACTTACAATATTAACAAAGGAAAGAACAGAAAAATACTTATCAACTTATATAATTTTTTATTAATTATACAAAACCGTAAAAATTTATTCAAAGGTACTATAAAACCTGCTTTCCAATCTCAATTATTTAACACCAACACGAATAGTTCAAATGCACAAAAACCATAATTACAATATTAACAAAGGAAAAAACAAAAAATACTTATCAACTATACAAAACCGTAAAAATTTATTTAAAGGTACTATGAAACCTGCTTTCTAGTCGTAATTATTTAAAACGAACACAAAAACCATAATTATAATATTAACAAAGGAAAAAACTAAAAAATACTTATCAACTATGCAAAAACGTAAAAATTTATTTAAAGGTAGTATGAAACCTGCTTTCTAGTTGCTATTACTTAAAACCAACACAAATAGTTCAAATACACAGAAACCATAATTACAATATTAACAAAGGAAAGACCTAAAAAATCCTTATCAACTATACAAAAACGTAAAAATTTATTCAAAGATACTATGAAACCTGCTTTCCAATCTCAATTATTTAAAACCAACACGAATAGTTCAAATACACAAAAACCATAATTACAATATTAACAAAGGAAAGAACAAAAAAATCCTTATCAACTATACAAAAACGTAAAAATTTATTCAAAGATACTATGAAACCTGCTTTCCAATCTCAATTATTTAAAACCAACACGAATAGTTCAAATACACAAAAACCATAATTACAATATTAACAAAGGAAAGAACAAAAAAATACTTATCAACTATACAAAAACGTAAAAATTTATTCAGAGATACTACGAAACCTGCTTTCCAGCCGCAATTATTCAAAACGAACGCGAACGCTTCAAATACACGAAAACCATAATTACAACAACAGAAGAAACATCGTTCATCTTCTTACGAAACCCTGCTAAAACAACGAACCACAATTACAGTGAAAATAAGTACAAGAACAAACGATCGAAACTGGCAATACGTTGTCCCAGGAATCACAGAAAAACGAACCGAAACAAAGACTCGAGCCCATCGCTGGTGGCTAGTACGAGGACGTGTTTCGATCTATCGAGCGGCGCTTTGGACCGTCTGGTTTCAGTGCGGTTTATTCAGTGTCAGTGCTGTTCTCGGCACGCACGGTGCAGGATAAGGTGGCTCGCTCATGAATCGTTCGATCGTCGGAAGAATGTATCGATAGATCGACGACCGACTCACTTCCTGCATCCGCCGCGACCTTTTTCAAACACTGTTTCCGATCGCTCGAGAAACGCGTTACCGGGAGGCTCGCAACCAGAAGACGCCGCAGCCTTAGTGGTACGTAACGTTAAAAGTAACAATAGCAATACGCGATGTTCACGATTATTATTGTCAGACCTTAACAAAAGGGGAACGTTCTAAATCATTGCAAAGTGGTATATCACTCTTGAATTGCAGTTAGCGTACATATCCGTCGCGGTGTCGCGTTCACTTGTCGAGAGCATGCTTTGTGTTTACGAACAAATGTGTGCATCCATCTACTGTATGATCCTTAACTGAGAGCTTTCACTGGCAAATTACATTTAGACGACCTAGCCGTAACGTTGACAACTTAAACTAGTCGTATCTTCTACGTCTTCCTATCCTCGTTGCCGGCTTTTCAACCAGTCTTGACGATTTATTTCAAAGAAATCATGAATACCGGAAAACTTGTTCGTCTTGTTACTTAAAAGTTGTGAGTATAATCGAATGTGTTACGTTGTGTGTTTTTGCGTGAATTTTTTTTTCTTCTTTTTTCTGAAAGGTGCGCATATTTCAAATAGAATTAGTAATACGTACTTTTTGTACCATCGTAATTTGCATTAGTTTCGCGTGTAAAAGAATGTCCATTTGAATGGAGAAAAACGGGAATGCAGCTTAACTATGATGCAAATAGTTTGAGAAAATATGTTGAATTTGTTAGTTTTTAATGCGTTTTTAGTTTCGTTACGGGTTGTTGGGATTGAGAGGTAAAAGAATGTCCATGTGAATGGAGAAAATCGGGAATGCAGCTTAACTATGATGCAAATATTTCGAGAAAATATGTTGAATTTGTTAGTTTTTAATGCGTTTTTAGTTTCGTTACGGGTTGTTGGGATTGAGAACTAAGTCTGTTACAGTTTTGAATAAGTTTCGCGTGTAAAAGAATGTCCGTGTGAATAGAAAAAAAAACGGGAATATACCTTAATTATAATACAAAGATTTTGAGAAAATATATTAAGTATGTTAATTTGGAACACGTTTTAATTTTGGTTACGGATTATAGGGATTGGAAGGTAAGTTTGTTACGGAATTATTTGGAACGATTAGTTTTCATTTTCTTTTTTCCTTTTTTTTTTCTTTCTTTTTCTTTAGCCAAGAAGATTCAACGTTTGTTAATATTAATGTGTATGCCCGACAGCATGATTGAATATGTATGAGAGTATTTACGTTCAAGTAACCTTCCGAAGAAAAACGAAAATTTAACGAGCTCGCTTTCTAAAATTGTTCGCAGTTTTAAAGTGCTTCATTTTGAAATATCGAAACGCCTAGATAATCGCGTTTTCCATATTTTTTCCACACGCTTTGAATTTATGAATGAAAATTTTATTCATGTACGAGATTAAATTCATTTACGAATTAATTATTCCACCTTGCGACAAGACAAAGTAAAATACGTAACGAAGAAAAAAAAAAAAAAGATTTTCAATCTACAAGTTCTGTTAATAGTATCTACATTATTAAAATTAGTTTAAAACGCAAGGTTGAGCGATTGCCGCGATACCGATAACAACGTTGCAAATTTTTATCGCTGCTAGAATTTTTTACAATGAATAAAACAGAATGATAATCCACGGAAAATAACACTTCGATCTCGAGGAATATAATTTATGAAAACGGAAGCACAGAGTCTTAACAGGTTCCGTAGAGTGCCTTCAACTTTCTCGTAGATTAAATGTAAAAGATCGTTCAGGACGCGCGAGAGAGAGTGAAGAGATATCTTGTAAACGGACGAAATATAGGCGAACAATTATAAAGTGTATTTTTGCAGACATTCTTCTTCGAACATGCGTCGAATATTTACGGCTAAAGGAATTGTTGTTCGAACCGGGCAAAAAACTTGGTCCAATCGTATTCCTTTTTCTACACGATGTACGTTCGCTGGAAACGTTTCGGCAATAATCTTTCAGACGTTGAAAAATGCACCTCGTTTAACGATGTTTTGTAATTTTTTTATTACGTTGCAATTACCCTATATTTAACAAGTTCCTTTTCGATGGCATGAATTTCTAATTCCATCCGGAGTATTCCGTGCAAGAAAGGGCAATTTACTTTACGACGTCTTTTTATCTTCTGTCAGTTTCACAGAATTCATCCTCGCCAAGGGTGTCGCGTGTAAAAGTATAATCACGTTCGACGAGAAATTTGAAAAATACCTCGAAGATTACTGTTGTGTCAGAAGCTTTGGAAAGACGCGATTTACTAAACCAATAAAGAAAAAGTGAAAATGCATAAATGCATGGATGTGACGTGAAACGTAAATACATGAACGTAGATAATGACGCAAATGTTGTACATTTGTTGTACTTTTATTCGATTTAAAAAACAGTTTGTGTATCTTCTTAATGAGCAGTTTCTTAGGAATGTACGATTAGGGTTTTATTATTCTTACGTTTCAATTATATAATTCAGTGAAGGTAGAGAAACGGTAGAAGCGTATACTTTAATACTGTATTTGATATTTTAGAAACGTACACTGAATTAAATAATGGAAGAAATAAGACGCATGAAAATTTTGTACGCGTATGAAAGACATTATTTGGATAATTCGTTTTAATCGACACAGATACCACAATCGCACTGTTTTTATAATTTAGTTCATAAAGCGAATGGTAACGCTGTTGGAAAGAAATTTCTTTAACGCACAGTAAAGTCTGTTTTCTCAGTTTAAAAAATCTTTATCTACCAAATCACATTTTAGTAATGCGCGATCGACGTTAAAAATAATTCTCTTATTAATTCTACTTTGTAGCAATTATATCGTTAAGGATAAAAAAGAAGAAACACTTTATTAAAACTAATTCTGAACTAACTTACTGACCAAAGTTGACGCTGTAAGAGTTCTTGTGCCACTTTCGACCCAAGAAATTTCCTAATTTTGAAACAAACGTACATAAATTATTGCTCAACTCTAGAACTACCGTGGTCAAAATGACTGGTTTGAAATTTCTCATATAAACTGTATAAATTTATAACGATACGTTTCTAAGTATTAATCGTGATTTTCTGTAACAAATTTGAACAAACATTTATTTCCCTTGCGTTTTATATTTTTTTCAAATATTAGGTTGTTCGGAAAGTAATTTCGTTTTTTTGTGAAAATGAAAGACAATTCTCGTATAATGAAGAAATATTTGATTAAATTATATATTGGCCATTCTGGTCCAGCACCTTTCGCCATCTTTCGTGTTGTTATTCGCCGGTTTGCATCAACTAATGCCTTTATCTTGTCTTTATCAGCTTCAACCGGCCATCCAGAACGTGGTGCATCTTCGACATCAAAATTTCCGGATCGAAATTTTGCAAACCAGTTCTGGCACTGGCGAACTGTCAACGTATCTTCTCCGTACACATCGGTTAATTTCTTTCCGGCTTGAACAGCATTTTTACCTTATCTATAGTAAAAAAGTAAAATATGACGGAAATGCTGCTTATTGCTCTCCGTATTTAAAAGGGCACCGACCAAAAACTACTGCCTAGAATCAAACGGACTTTTTCACACACAAACCTTGCTATATCACCTCTCAAAACATATAATGATTATGCGGCTTAAGTGTGAAGTTGGATGCAAAAAAATACAATTAAATCGTCTATCGGGAAAAAACGAAATTACTTTCCAAACAACCCAATAGTTATTTTTAATTCTTTGATTGAAGTAGGTACACTTTAATTATCGGTAGTTCTAGTGTTAATATCCACAGATTCTCGTTTTGAGTTCACGTTAAAGGCCTGCTTTTCTAATAATCAACAAATCCTTTTAAAGAAACGCGGAGCGTGATCGAAGCGAATAAATCTTCGAAACCACAGTGTTTAGACTAACATACCCAATTCTATCTCGCCTATACACGGTTTATAAATCACATGTTTCTTTTCCGTTCACAGACTAGCAAGCAATCGAATAATTTCAATGATGAAATTACTAGCAGGCGTTGAAGAGGTGAGCGACCAGAGCGAGAAGCAGTCGAGTGACGATCAGAAGCACAACAACAACCATGAGAAGCAACCGAAAACAGATATCGCACAAGAGACGGTCAAACTGCTCACCGGCGAGGTAATTCAACGTTATTTAACGCGACAACGATACCTATATTTACCGGAAGCAACGCCGTCATTGAAACGAAAATTGCAGAGATTCTTTTTGCTAAAAAGCGTCGAGCGTTTACGCGTCCGTGTTCCAGCCTCAACTTTCACTTCGAACGGTCGGTAATTATTGTTAGATCACACGGTGGCGTATTCTGCAATTGTGCCTGGCATGCTCCATTTCTGTTTCAACGTCAGAAACTTTAGCTTTGCAACGCGTCGATATGCATTTGTGAGTATGTAGGCTGTTCACCGATGTTTGTGATTCTTTTTCGCTTGTTATTCGGCGTGTATCAAGGTTGCCGGTGAATTTCTAACGCAAGTAACGAACCATCGGATCGAACAAATTATGCCCGAGGAATACCAACACCTGTGTCTCCTTCGGTAACGGCCAAGTCCCATTCAATGGATTCTGCAATGAATATGGATAAAAGATACGCGAAAATAAATATCTTTACAACCGGAAGAGTTAACACATTGCGAACGGGGCTCTGCGCGTTCAACACGCCCTCAAAGACCGCACATTTTCGAACGCTCCAAAAACATGCTTGGCAAGTAACAGGAAGCGGATACGCACATTTATAATTTGCATTTAGTATTCTTAAATAATACTATATATATATATAGTTTATATATCTGTTTATAACATAAGATTTTTTACATTTTAACTATTATTTATTTTACAAATTTGAATATTGCTTTAGAGTGTGATATTTGGTAAAGCATACTCCTTTGTGCAATGCTGTTTGGCACAATTGACAACAGTATCCTGTTTCGCTCCTTTTTCCATTGCACGAACAAACTTTACATCGTTCGGTTGGGAACTTCTTCTTGGCTTTCCTCGTTATTGGTCCCAGTATATGCTGTTTCATATTCCCAGAGAGTCTACATGGTGGGTCGATACGTAGGTGATTTGTTGTATCTGAAATACTTTGTTCTACATCCATAAATGTATCCGTTGATTTTTCTTCCGTCGTCCACAATTTCATCGCGGCAAGCAGAAAATCTTTATATTTAATTTTTTCATTATTACGAAGAATTATAAATCTTCAATGCATTGAACAGGCCGCAGTTGACGAGGTATAATACTACATTTTTAGGCCATTTAATTGTTTTTCTTAATATTGAGTAATATGATAGATATTTGCAGCTGGTTGCTTAGTTGCCGATTGAATAAAAAAAAACATGAAAACGAGATATCTCGTGATCCGTCCGCAACGTTCAATTTGCTAAAAACGAGATATCTCGTGACCCGTCCGCAATGTGTTAAGAGTGGTTCGTCTGTACTTTAACCGAACGATTGAAAGGTGACAGTGAAATTTTTTCACGCATTCCAATTCTCGTGGTGGCACAGTTGCGTTCAGCATCCGCGTGTATGGGTTAACACCTCGATAACGCGAAGCGACCATTGGACATAGAAAGCTTAAATTGCAATCATTGTCTCTTCGGCTACGGTTGAAAATATAGCTTGAAATAAAGAGTCTGGTGTTGGAGATAAAGAGAGAATATTGAAATTCTGTCGCCGAACAGAACTTGCTTTTAACACTAGAAACTATCGACGATTGAAGCGTACCTGTTTCTACCAAAGAATTAAAAGTGATAACTATTTGAAAAAATATAAAATGAAAAGGAAATAGATGTTTATTCGTATTCGTTGTAGAAAGTCGCGATTGATTCTTGAAAATGCATCGTTATAAAAATTGCGAACGAGTCGTTTTGATTATCTCGGTAGTTTTAGTGTTAATATGGATAGTTTTGTTTTATTATATTATTATATTTTGCTATATTATAGTTATTATATAATATTATTGATTGGCTTAAATAATGATTAAATGTAGAGGGGATATGAACAAAATGAACTATTCATTGTCGTGTCTAAGTTCTAGTGTGAAAGAGAACTTGAAAAGTTTAATATCGGTACTTTTCTTTCGCTATACCATTAAATCGATAATATAAAGAAACGTATGAGGATTTTTATTGCTGTAATTAACTAAAATGAGAACTGTTTTATTAACGAAATTAGCTTTCTAATTACAATTAAATAATGATTAACTACAGAGAGGATATTAAAAAAATGAATTATTTATTGTCGTGTCAAAATTCTAATGTGAAAGAGAACTTGAAAAATTTAATTCCGATACTTTTCTTTCGCTATACCATTAAATCGATAATATAAAGAAACGTATGAGAATTTTTATTGGTATAATTAACTAAAATGAGAACTGTTTTATTAACGAGATTAGCTTTCTAATTACAATAAAATAATGATTCACTACAGAAAGGATATTAAAAAAATGAATTATTTATTGTCGTGTCAAAATTCTAATGTGAAAGAGAACTTGAAAAATTTAATTTCGATACTTTTCTTTTGCTATACCATTAACACTAGATTTACGGAACCCGTCAATTTGACGCATTTCAAATTTCGTGCTCAAGTTTAACAATTATGCGTGAGAAGAATATAAACTCAAAATGAAATTTATGTAGAAAAATTGACTAAATAAATTTCTCTTTATAGAAATCTGTTAATTTGAAGTAAACCCAACTAATGATATTACAAAAAATTTGTATTTCAATGTATCTATCAAAATGATCCAATCAATGCCCGTAAACCTAGTGTTTAATCGATAATATAAAGAAACGTATGAGGATTTTTACTGCTATAATTAACTAAAATGAGAACTGCATTATTAACGAGATTATCATTCTAATTACAATTAAATAACGATTAACTACAGAGAGGATATTAACAAAATGAATTATTTATTGTCGTGTCAAAATTCTAGTGTGAAAGAGAACTTGAAAAATTGAACACCGATACTTTTCTTTTGCTATACCATTAAATAAATAATGTAATACAACTATAGGGATATTTATTGCTATAATTAACTAAAATGAGAACTGTATTATTAACCAGATTATCTTTCTAATTACAATTAGATAATGATTAAATACAGAGAGGATATTGACAAAATGAACTATTTGTTATCGTCGGGATTCAAAGTAGTTTCAAATTTTTTTCGACACATAACAATTATCGTGATGAACACGCTCGATGACATGCATCATTATACTTGTCACGGATGTAGGAAGTAGCTGCGCTGGTACGAGGTAGTACTAGAGCTGGTATACCGAAGTGAAAAATCGATTTTGCTAGTGAAAGATATAGAAAAGACGGAGAAGAAAGTCCGCGGTATAAACTGATACACTGAGATGAAAGGCAAGTCCCGTTGCGGCCTACTTTACAGCTTTCGTATCTTGAGATAGCAGTTAAATCTTAGCTGGTACATCCTGAAATCATTTGTGCGACGTAATTATAGTGGAAGTGGCTATTAGACTGTCTAGAAGCCGTTGCCCCGATTGGCGATTCATAAATAAACAATTTGCGGTGAAACTCATCTTATTAAATTTCTAAATTGCAGACAAAATATTTGGATACTCTGTTGCTGTTTCGGTGCTATGATTTATGTCTCTATTACGTAATATATAATATATCTACGATATATTTATAAAAATATATAATAAAAATAATAATTAAGTTTTAATTAATTTGTATTTTGAATATTTCTCATTTCAGTAATTAATCGTGAATTAGCTATTTGTATTATGAATTTTAGAGGCATGAGAATATCTTCTATTTGTATAAATATTTTATATTTATTACTAATTATTTATTGGAAAATTCTATTCTATTTGTATAAATATTTTATATTCATTACTAATTATTTATTTGAAAATTTTATTCCATTTGTATAAATATTTTATATTTATTACTAATTATTTATTGGAAAATTCTATTCTATTTGTATAAATATTTTATATTTATTACTAATTATTTATTGGAAAATTCTATCCTATTTGTATAAATATTTTATATTTATCACTAATTATTTATTGAAAAATTCTATTCTATTTGTATAAATATTTTATATTTATTACTAATTATTTATTGGAAAATTCTATTCCATTTGTATAAATATTTTATATTTATTACTAATTATTTATTGGAAATTTTTATGCTACTATATAATTCTTTAAGATATATTTTTTTATCATTTATAATTATAAGAAATTTTATTACAGACTATAGTTTTTAAATATAAGTAAATAACGTAAAATATTTCATTGGCTTCCTGTTAATTCTAGCTAGCTATAAATAAATTGGATTAAAGTTGTAGAATAATTTGTAACTATGCTAATACTCTTTGCTGGTATAATATCCGTGCGAACTTATAACAATACCAAAGTACTGTCGTCCATATGCATCTATAACTTCAATTGTTCCAACGTATACTCGGTTTTATGTACTCGCGTACATGCACATATTTTCACATTGCATAATAGTCTATTCTACTGCTATAGAAAGAAACAATAATTGATTTATGACTTTTTCAAACTGTCCGACGATATTCAACCGACGGAACAAAACTTGCATGGTTGTCCTTGATAAAACACGCTGATGAAATTTTTATAACATTATTAATTACCTGCGCGTAAAACTCAACGTATACGCGAAATATAATTTCCTAAGATGAAGATAAAAATAACTACGTTTCAGATTCGTGAAACCTTTAAAGTTTCTATTTAGTTTCACTTCTTCGAACGTTTAAACCGTTTTATTTTTACGAGATAATAATATATTAGAGTAACTTAATTTTTAAAGATAAGCCTATGTAACACTATGGAATTTTTTATTTCATTTCATTAAATATATCGTTAAAAAAAAATTAATTGTAGTTCGTGCTACAGCTAGTTGAAAATATTCCATATGCTACAAGTAGTTTATTGTTACCAATCTAAAATTTATTGCAAAACTTTTTCAATATACGTATAATTATATTTTATTACTAGCACCTCCAATCTCAGCTTCGCCCAAGTGCGTGAGTGATTCATGTTTATTGAAATTATCTTTTAAGATAACGTATATCCGCGGTAGTCGAGTTTTCTGAGAAAGCGCGCGAGAAGCTTCGCCACATGCTACGGAGTCTATGTCCATTTTAGGTTTTAAAATTAGGTTTTAAAATTTGAGAAAGATCGGTTCAGTAGTTCTTCAGTTTCGCGTGAACATAAAAATCGGATGTTTCTCTACATAATATTATAAATATATATAATAAATATAATTTATATTATAGAATGAATAATTTTCAATTATAGTTCTTTTGAATTTAATATATTTATTATAATTGAGTTAATAATTGATATAATTTATTTTTTATTGATGAAAAAAAAGAAAAAGAATTTTTAAATATACAGAATTAATTATTATTCTTTATACTACTAATGGTATAAATATATATAATAAATAAAATTTATATCATAGAATGAATAATTTTTAATTAAAATTCTTCTGAATTTAATATATTTATTATAACTGAGTTAATCATTAATATAATATATTTTTTACTGATGAAAAAAAAAATTCTTAAATGTACAGAGTTAATTATTGTTCCTTTTAGGTATACCGTCCATCCTCGAAAAAGCTGGAGGATTCGCCTATTAAAGGCAAACTTACGCTTGAAGATGAAGAGAAAATGAGGCGTCTTCTTCCTTACGACGAAGCTCCCGAATATCTTCAGCACAATCCTTATATCCTTAACGGATATCGAGGATATCTCACTACGAAGCTATGTATCGAAAGGTTTGTACATAATATTGCTCGATGTTAACATCATTTCAAATACAATTCAATAGAAATCTCGCATCCGTGGATTCAGTTTCTTCGATTTCACTTATTTTCTACCATGCTTACTTTTTTAAACAGTAAAAATATTTCAGATAATTTAAACGAGCAATAAATAACTTTCCCAAACTTTTATTTTCATTTGTATTTATATTTTCGCCAAGTACGTAACCAATACTTCTATACAGTGTGAGAAAATAAAAATATAAATAATTTCCAACGATTTCTAAATCTTTGGTTGCAACAGAATGGACCGATAAAAATTACCACCTTAAAAGAGAAATATTTTTATAAATAAAAGTTACCACCTTAAAAGAGAAATATTTTTATAAATAAAAATTACCACCTTAAAAGATAAATATTATTATAAATAAAAGTTACCACCTTAAAAGAGAAATATTTTTATAAATAAAAATTACCACCTTAAAACAGAAATATTTTTATAAATAAAAGTTACCACCTTAAAAAAGAAATATTTTTATGAATAAAAATTGGCCACAATACAATCTTAAAAATTATTCTTACACGTGAAATCGTTTCGACAATCTTTTCTTTACTTCCACAGCTCTAAAGACATTTTTTATTGGTCCGTCTCGTACAATCGATAATATTGATTTGCAACAATAATTTATACGTCTCACTCGTCAAAATAATTTGAGAAAGAAATACTTGTTTCAGTATATTCTGGTGGACAAATGAAACGGTAAACATATGGAGTCACATATTTGGATGGATGTTATTTTGCGGTCTGACTCTATACGATCTTTGTCTACTAAATATTCACGCACCTTTCGGTGACAAAGTAATAGTAGCTCTTTTATTGGTCTGTTTTCAGGTAAATATTCACAATCTTTTTCCTTTTAATCACAACAATTCACACAGAACACACTTCGTCGGTGTATCGAGATAAAAACGCGAATAAATTTTTTTTTACGATAATCTTAACACGTTAAGCGCCACGTGATTCTTTATCATTGAAGAAAAGAAGTTTTATTTTGAACGGAAAAAATTACTATTGCCTGTGAAAGGTGCATCACGGTGCAAAAATAGTTTTATCAGTACAAGGAATATATAGATATTACTTTGTTCAACATAACATACATCGCATAATAAGAAATTCATGTTGGCGCCATGGGCAAAATACGTAAAATGCGCGTGGCAGTCAACGTGTTAACACGTTAAGCGCCACGCCGACGCTGAAATTTTCGTTTAGGCGTCGTTGATTTCCGAAAACTGACAGTATCAATTTCAAAAACTAATACCTTATAATTCATCAACGATTTCTATTGAATCATATTAAACAAAGATAAGACTTTCCTTTCCAGTCCTCTACAATTTTCTTCTTAAATTCTTAACTAGTTTGCAACCAAATGTTTTTGAATTATTATCACAGCACACAGTCTAAAGGAAAGTCAATCAAAATCAGCGTGACGTTTAACGTGTTAAGTACATCCACCCTCAGTCGCTCTATCTTTTTCTCACACGCATCCCTTTTCACTCGCACCCAAAATTTTAGCATCCATTCCTTCCAATCGCGCAGTCATGTACACTTCGTCCTCACGGCCCAGTTTCTCGGTCCCAAACATATCCTAGATATAATCCACTCTTCGCAAACACTCTTTCGGCCAGCCAAGACTTTCGTCCACGGTCACTCATTTTTCCAAACATACCCGGTGCAGTCTCACTTGCAACCATAAATCTATCCACACAACCACTCAAGAGTGTTTCGTCCACGGTCACTCATTTTTCCAAACGTACCCGATGCAGTCTCACTTGCAATCATAAATTTATCCACACAACCACTCAAGAGTGTTTCGTCCATGGTCACTCATTTTTCCAAACGTACCCGGTGCAGTCCCACTTGCAATCATAAATTTATCCACACAACCACTCAAGAGTGTTTCGTCTATGGTCACTCATTTTTCCAAACGTACCCGATGCAGTCTCACTTGCAATCATAAATTTATCCACACAACCACTCAAGAGTGTTTCGTCTATGGTCACTCATTTTTCCAAACGTACCCGATGCAGTCTCACTTGCAATCATAAATTTATCCACACAACCACTCAAAAGTGTTTCGTCCACGGTTATTCATTTTTTCAAACGTACCCGGTGCAGTCTCACTTGCAACCATAAATCTATCCGCACAACCACTCAGGAATCGCAACCACCGGCGCCGACCCGTCGCGGGTCTTGGCGACTCTTACACCTTGTAATTCATTAATGGGTTCTATCGAATCACATTAACCTCTTAGCTACGGCGAGATTTTTCGCGGAGTTATACCACTGTACGATTTGGCCTGACGCAGACTTTATAGTACGCAATTATGTTACAACAAACATATCAATGAATAAATTATAGTTTTCTTCATAAATTTTGATATAGAGCCTGAAAAAGCATAATATCATGTGAACGGATATTTCTATTGCATAACAATGGTGTATACAACTCTCAACGACTCAGAAACAAGTGAGCCATTATAGTGGCGTATCGTTCAGAGGGATGGCATTCGCGAAAGCCACTATAGTGGCGTACAGTAGCTAAAAGGTTAAAGATACGACTTTCCTCTGCAAACTTTTACAATTTCCTTCTTAACACATTGACAGCCGGTCTGTTTCTGAGTCTGTCACTTGAGCGCCGGGCCCGCGAAAACGTGGATTTCTGAGATCCACCATGAAATGAGAAACTGTATTTTTATCTATAATTATAAATAAAAAATTTCGATTCTGTTTCTATTTTTAATTACCGTTAAATTGAATATGACGAATATGGAAATAAAATGTTCTATTTTACGAAAATATATAATGTTTATGTATTGTTATATATTGTTATATAATGTTTATACATTATACAGTGACCAGAAACAACCGAACAAGGCCGGCGTTTGGGATTTAACACTAGAACCACCAAAGTGGTCAAAATGACCCATTCGTAATTTTTTACAGAAATTTTATAAATTGACTATGGAATCTCTCAGCCAATTTTCCGTGATCTTCTGTTAAAAATGTAGACAAAGCTTTGTTTCCCTTGCAAATGCGTATTTTTTTATATACCTTTCATTATGATTTTTTCGGTAGTAATAAGTATGCTTTAATTATCGGTAGTTCTAGTGTTAAGTGGCCGATACGTTGTCGGCGCTCAGGTTTTAAATGTCTCTTAGGTCACCGGCTGTCAATGTGTTAAATTCTTAATTATTTTGCGACCAAATGTTTTTCAATTAGTATCAGAGAACACAGCCTAACGGAAAGCCGACCAAAATCGGCGTGGCGTTTAACGCGTTAAAATTAAATACTTAATTGGTGAGGTAAAGTAAACGATAAAAACGATAAAATTAATTTTTTCAGGCATGTATGATATTGTCCTCGGTGTATCACACGTTTTCCTGCCGAAGCGAGAAAGATTATTGGTGTTTTCTATCGTTCGACTTGTTCGGTATCGCCTTAAGCCTTCTGTCGATATACATGTCTGGAGTTTACTACGCTTTCTGGTGTCATAAGGTAATTTGTTGAGCTATGTACTACCAACAATGGTATTTCAAATTTCAGATTTCTTATTCTCATTTATATCGTGTACATTAGTTTTTTGCTGATCCTCGTGTTCGTTAATCTAATCAATATCGATGACTTTCCATTAACACGTTCGTTGCCACGTGAATCACTCGTGACCTACGATGGCCAGGAGAAATTAAAATTTTCATTCGACGAATTTTATTCTTTGATATGTTCTTGAAGAGTCGACGTAGAAAAAGGTCAAAACATTATGTATTTAGCACAACGGTTATATCTCTCTGATTAAATATTCTTAAGTAACTTTTACGCTCGAACTTGGGCATCTTGAGTCTTACGTTGCAGTAAATTTATGATATTGGTTTCTATAAAATATATTTAATGAGTTTACGCGGTTCGATCACTTTTAATATTGTTAGCAATTTTTGAGTAATTCTTTCGGCAAGTACTTGTATTGTTTAATTTTTTTTTAAATTTTAAATAACAAGTGGTTATAAGTATCGTATCAAGAAGAAACAATATAAATAATATATTTATCAATAAAAAAAATAATAATATAAATATCAAGGAGAAATATTATAGATAATATAAATATCAAGGAGAAATATTATAGATGATATAAATATCAAGGAGAAATATTATAGATGATATAAATATCAAGGAGAAATATTATAGATGATATAAATATCAAGGAGAAATATTATAGATGATATAAATATCAAGGAGAAATATTATAGATAATATAAATATCAAGGGGAAATATTATAGGTGATATAAATATCAAGGAGAAATATTATGGATAATATAAATATCAAGGAGAAATATTATGGATAATATAAATTGTAAATTTTTGCGGTGTTAAGCTATAGACTTAGAAATTATGTGCGGTATTCAGCTAATTGTAAGCGTTTCGTCGAAAATCATCAATGCGTTAAAATATTTGAAGATTGCACATAGGCAGTAGAAGTTATTTATAATTAATAGTAACTAGATTTTTATTATCCCATGCAGGAATTGCAAAGGTTCTATCTGATAACCGTGTTGGCGATTTTTGTATTTGCCATGATTCTGCAAGTACCGAAACTGAATGTGAACGGAAACGTCAAGCTAGTCGTTTTTGTCGCTTGGGCAGCTTATGGAGTGCTGCCAACGCTGCATTGGAGTATTGCTATGGGTGGCATGGACAACCCAATCGTTAGGATGTTGCTTCCAAGGGTGCTAGGAATGTATGTCATTAGTGGTGCAGCATTTGCTATTTATTTAAGCAAAATACCAGAACGCTTTTGTCCAGGTAATTGTAACAATAAGTGCTGTTAATCATTCCTTTATATAGAAATAATGGAGTGTTTATTTCAATCTCCTTTATTTTTTATTATAAAAAGTGAATTTGGTGTACATTTCAATCTCCTTTGTTTTTTATTATAGAAACAGAATTTGGTGTATATTTCAATCTCCTTTATTTTTTATTATAGAAACAAAATTTGGTGTATATTTCAATTTCTTATTTTTCATTATAGAAATAAAATTGGGTATATATTTCAATCTCTTTTATTTTTCATTATAAAAACAAAATTTGGTGTATATTTCAATCTCTTATTTTTCATTATAGAAAGAAAATTAAGTGTACATTTCAATCTCCTTTATTTTTCATCATAAAAACCGAATTTGGTGTATATTTCAATCTCCTTTATTGTTCATTACAAAAATGAAATAGAGTGTATATTTCAATCTCTTTTATTTTTCATTATAGAAATAAAATTGTGTGTACATTTTAATCTCTTATTTTTTATTATAAAAACAGAATTTGGTATATATTTCAATCTCCTTTATTTTTCATTACAAAAATAAAATAGAGTATATATTTCAATCTCCTTTATTTTTCATTATAGAAAGAAAATTAAGTGTATATTTCAATATCCTTTATCTTTCGTTATAAAAACAGAATTTGATGTATATTTCAATCTTCTTTATTTTTCATTATGAAAACAGAATTTAGTGTATATTTCAATTCCTTTTATTTTTCATTATAAAAAACCATTGAAAATTCATCTTAGAATTTTATACATTATTTTTATATGTTTGCTTGCACTTCTTATTTTATAGAAATTACATACGTGCATAAAAATGTGCATCGAAACGGCTATTTGTATCGTGTTGAATAAAAGTAAACCGTGTAAAAAGAGAATGGAATTTTTTTTCTGGGACGTATTAAATCGAAATCGTGCAAAGCTGTACTCTAAACTAAGTAAATCATCTACACTGTATCTATTTTTAATTTATGCAAAAAGAAATTGTGAAACATAATCATTTGGAAAGTTAAAAACTTGCATTGTAATATTGCAAATTGCACACAGTTTCAAAAGGATCAACAATTTAGCCTCATCTTTGAATTCCTGAATTATTTTCACCAAAACAACTGAAACAACTGAAACAATTTTAATCAAATTTTAAATGAATACTCTGCTGATAATTCTAAATAAACTAACTATACACTTTTTTAATAAACCTTGTAAATAAAAAAAATTATACGATGGATAGAAAATTCTAATAATTTTTTATTTTTTTTTCGCTTGTGTATCCCTTTAAACAAATAAATTATACTTAAAATAAAAGAACTGATGAGAATTGAACATTCGTTTCATACGATGCAAACAGTACTCAAAGTATTAAATATTTCTACGATTAGTAAATTTATTTAGGTATAATTAAAGTGCTCTGTAAAAGAACCAAATATTCATACTACAAATTTAGTTTTAAACCACATGATTTTATAACGTCTACTTCTGATAACATAAATTGCTTTACATAACATTTAACATTATTAATTATTCTATGCCCGGTAAATAAAGTACCATAATAATCTTAAAATTATAAAGTTTGCATTATATCGGTTTCTTTGCCATTTCAATCACATGCACATATTTTCGACGTCAATCGACGAATAAATTAAAATTAAGAACTTTCTAACTATAAACCTTACATAATACTTTAATTTCAATTACTGTTTGTATTTTGTTTTATTCAGACGATTAACGGTCGAAAAATACGTTTGAACAAACAACAAATTGTAAATATAAATTATTTATAGAGAAAATTTATCATGAACTCTTATATACGTACATGTGGTGTTATATGACCGAAATATTATTAGAATTTTGTTTTATTAAAGGATGGGTGGATTACATTGGTTCGTCTCATCAATGGTGGCACGCGTTAGTAGTGTTGGCTCTTTATTATTGGCACAATACTGGGATGCTTTACGTGGAATACAGAATGAACCACGGCTGTCCAAGTAACATAAAATTATTATGACAGGAGGAGACTGACGACCAGCCTGGTAATTTATTTGTATTTTTAATATATATAATAGTGTATGATAATAACTATTAGAAACAGTAAATTTCTTGAACGTAATTGTACTATAATTTTATTTTTAATTTACTGTTTCTTTACTAGAAAATAGTACTACGTTAAAGGATAAAAACAATTAATTACATTTACCATTTATGTTTGGTAATTTGTTTCGTTTTTTTATTTACTTGACTGTAATTACATTGAATTTTAATTTTACCAGAAAATAATACCTATATTAACAAAAAATAACAGTTAATTATATTTGCAATTTATGTTCGGTAATTCTTTCGTTTCTTTTATTTACTTAACTATAATTACACTGAATTTTAATTTTACTAGAAAATAATACCTATATTAAGATATAATAATGATTAATCATATTTGCTATTTATGTTCGGTAGTTCTTTCATTTTTTTATTTACTTAACTATAATTACATTGAATTTTAATTTTACTAAAAAATAATAGCTATATTAAGAAATAATAGCAATTAATCATATGCACTATTTATGATCGGTAATTTGTTACGTTCCTTTATTTACTTAAATATAATTACACTGAATTTTAATTTTACTAGAAAATAATAGGTATATTAAGAAATAATAACAATTAATCATATTTACTATTTATGTTCGGTAATTCTTTTGTATTTTTATTTACTTAACTATGATTACACTGAATTTTAATTTTACTCGAAAATAATACCTATATTAAGAATTAATAACAATTAATCATATTTAGTATTTATTATTGTTTTAACTCATTTAACTACAATTATGCTAGTGAATTATAATCGTGATATAATATTAAAATATGTAAATATTTCAGGCCATGGTTTTATCATGGAATGTGCCTGCGCTATGGAATTCAATGTTTGGTCGTCAGAATATTACAACAAATTACCATTTTACGCAACCGAAAGGAAGACAACTTGCACAATAGAGAATCCATTACGAGCATACCTTTATCGACAGGCGCCCTAATTTTACAAAATACAAAACATATGAACTGTATTTAAAGAAACATTAACACTAATTCTTTAACAGTGTCCGACGTATCGTGGCATTAGCAATTTTTATTTATTTTGTATTTATAAATTTTTAATAGACGCATTTCGTTTTCTTCTTATTATTTTAATTCTGCAACAAACAACCTTAAACATTTGTTCGATTGCTGTACCGAAAACGTGTTCTAAGATTCAATTTAGCAATATTTCTTTTACGGCAATAATTCCGATTTAATTTTGCAATATTTTCATTACTGTAATAATTACTATTCAGTATGAAAAGCAAAGCAAACGTTAGACAGCAACATTCAAGTCCCGTTACCTCAAAAAACAGAAAAATAAATAATTCCGTTTAATTTACATTTGCATATTTATACATAGATAGGAAAAGTTATTAACCCTCTATGAGACCGTGCGACTTAAAAGTTACAAACTGATGTATCTATATTTCAAAGAATTAATTTTGTTCAGTTATCGCTGCACTATTAAATTTGATTACTGTATTACTGTATTACTGTAGTAATTACTGTAGTAATACAGTACCACGATCCGTCTACGGTAATTATTAGTTTAAACATTTTCAAATCAAAGTGAAAAACTGTAATGGATCGTAATTTTTTTTCCGATAAGCAGACAATATTCGGGCTATGGAGGGTTAATTATCAATCTTCCTTTAATTTTTACAATTTTAAAGATTTAAGGAAAAGAAATAAGCGATGACGATGTTCAAAATTTATTAACCCTCTATGGGACCGTGTGACTTCAAAGTTACAAACTGATATATCTGTATTTTAAAAAATTAATTTTGTTCAGTTATCGCCGCACTATTAAATTTGATTACTGTATTACTGTAGCGACACCACGATCCATCTACAGTAATTATTAGTTAAAACATTTTCAAATCAAAGTGAAAAATTGTAATCGATCGTAATTTTTTTTCCGATAAGCAGACAATATTCGGGCTATGGAGGGTTAATTATCAATCTTCCTTTAATTTTTACAATTTTAAAGATTTAAGGAAAAGAAATAAGCGATGACGATGTTCAAAATTTATTAACCCTCTATGGGACCGTCTGACTTAAAAGTTACAAACTGATGTATCTGTATTTTAAAAAATTAATTTTCTTTAGTTATCATTACACTATTAAATATGATTACTGACACCACGATCCAACTACAGTAATTATTACTTAAAACATTTTCAAATCAAAGTGAAAAACTGTAATCGACATGAAAATTAGGACTATAGAGGGTTAAGTTCACACACGGCTACTTTGATAAATATTCGTTATTTAACGCCGCTGTAGAAACACAACGACCCGTGCAATGTTATGCACTGTTGAATTACATTTGTATAAATTGCACTGTAAGATAAAGCGATGCTAGTGATAAAGTAATGATTATACGCGTTGATTTTAAACAGTGCCTAAAGATTTGTAAATAGAGAGTTGTAAATGCGTTAAATACGAAAGTTTTATACAAAGAAAATAGGAGAAAGTATTTAGTCGCGAACCTGAACTTTAACATTTAAACGAAACTCTGTTTGAACTTCTTACTTGATTCAAAGATTTTTATAAAAAAATTTGTGCGCTCAAAATTTTTCACACTATTTTATCGCGATATGAATATAACTCGTTATATTCATTTACTTTTATTTATCACACGAATTGACATACCTTTTATCAGTTAAAAATCTTTATTAATAGATTCTATTGCAATATTGTTACCAGTGAAAATAGCTTAATACGTTTAGTTAATCGTTACACAATACAAACGTTACGTTATAAAAAAGTATATTAAATATTTAAGATTCAAGCACGATTAGACTCACGTGTGAGTCTTGTTTTTATTTCAAGTATAAATAAATTAAACGCTATCTTACATAACTGTACGCATCTCGACGTTTTTTATTATTCAGCACATATCAGAAAAAAAGTTGCAAACACGCATCTCATATTTATAAATGAAATAGTTTAAACAGCTGCACTTTTGCGAATTTCTATATTTTACTTGAATTCAGATTCACATATCTAAACGAAGCGATTGTAATAAAATATTGTTATTCCTTTTAATTGTTAAATAAAACTGTTGGCAAAAAATATGTTGCTTGCTACGTTGTTCATTTATTTGTAAACAAAGATACTAATATTTTAAGTCTCAAGTGATACGAATCACATAAAGATGTATAATACAATTAATTAACACTAAACCTACCAAAGCGGTGAAATGACCGTTTCGTAATTTCTTCTCCAAATTTTATAAATTATTAACCCTGCAATTTTGAATATTTTTTCGCGATTTTCCGTAAAATACGTGGTCAAAGATTTCTCTCTCTATCATTGTGTATTTTTCCAAGTATCCATTATTGTAATTTCTTTGACACAAGGTATAGTTTAATCGTCGGTAGGTTCAGTGTTAAGTGCATTACGACTAATAATAATATATTAAAATTAATTACTGATGCTAAACAGTATACGACTTTTAATTCAGCAAAATAAATCAATTTCAACTGTTCAATTATATAAAACTTAAAAAAATAGTGAAACACAGTTTTATTGTAATTTTATTACAATTAAATACCTAAATTCGTAATTTGAAAGAATTTGCTACAAAATCTAGCTTATGTAACGAAAAAACAAATTATCTTGTTAAATCAGATACGCTTAAGTACCCTGTAACATTTCATTTTAAATTACAATATTGTGCAACAAATTTGCTTTGCGAGATATCTTTAAATTTCCTGTAACATTATAACGAGATAGGAAACGAATTACAATTCACGCGAAAGCTATTATTTCAGCGTAAAGAAACTAAAGAAATAACAAAAATAAACCATTCGCACTGTTATTTAAGTTATATCAAATATTTCTACAGAATTAAATTCGTCGTTCCCATTACGCAAGTAGGAAATGATTCGTTCTTACGTTTCACTTTTCAAATTTCGAAATTAACGATACGCCATAGATAGAGGCGTATAATTTGCGTAATACCAATCTTAAAACTGTACTCCCTAGATTCTTACCAGCAAAACCGATTAAATATTTTCCTTTGTGCTCGACACCGACAATTAGTCAATTAAATATCTAAACGTTGACGAACTTCGGACTCGATGTTCCGATCGAAATGTTGTAAAAATTTTTTAAGTAATTACCGCGATAGAAATTTAATTTTTTTCCAGCACAACTGAAAGAAAACAGTTTTTAATTCTGTGTACTTGACATTCTCGAGTGCTCAACGTCTTTCCCATGAGGTGTTTAGTGGTGCAAATCTCGTTTCGGGAGTATTGAGTGTCCTGCTGTATCTTGGTGTCTCAAATTTCTCACATATTTACTCCTCGAGCGTCTTTTTCGTTGAACCAACATGCCGAAGAACAAGGGTACGTGAATAATTATTCTTTTACAGTTTTCTTTTCTTTTTGAGAATTATACGGATCTCCGTGTAGAAGGTCGTGCAATTTGTAATCTGCAATGTGGTTAGTTTGTTCTAACCTGTTAATGTCAAGTTTTGGTCGAAATCCTGAAATTCCTAACAAAAGGTTGCGCGTTCTTTTCCGAAAAATTTTTTCCAATACAAGTTCCAGTAATAATTGTTGAATTTATTTTTGATTAGGAAAGGGAGGTAAAAACAGGAGAAGAGGTAAAAATGAAAATGAAACGGAGAAGAGAGAGTTGGTTTTCAAAGAAGATGGACAAGGTAAAATCTTAGAAAGAAATTACACGTCACGGTGTAAAGTTTTATCTCAGAATCTTTTAAGTTGTGTTAATTTTTATCAAATGTTCTGCCATATGTTAATAATATTTAACGAACAGCATTTTATAGTATTTTATAGCGTTTTATAGGATTTTATAACATTTTATGCGGATGGAAAGGTTCTGAAAGATGAAACAAAAATTTTTTAACGCGTATAATTACGAACAGGAAGGATAAAATTTTTCATTTATTTGTTTCTTTTACGCAGAATATGCACAAGTCACAAAAATGCTTGGTAACGGAAGGTTAGAAGCGATGTGTTTTGATGGTGTAAAACGATTGTGTCACATTCGTGGAAAATTGCGGAAAAAAGTATGGATCAATCAAGGAGATATAATATTAATCGGTTTGCGAGATTATCAAGATGCGAAAGCCGATGTTATATTAAAGTACACGTCAGACGAAGCTCGTAATTTGAAAACTTATGGTGAATTCCCAGAAACTGGTAAGCAATCATATTTTGATTATTTAGATAATAACGGAGAAACGATGAAGTATTTTTCAAGTATTTTCAAGTATTTTCAAGTATTTTCAAGTATTTTCAAGTATTTTCATGTTTGCAACTTAACTATACAATGTGTTTGTCTGAGAATTCTATTCTACGTTTATTTTTTATATCTTTACAGTCCGTATCAACGACACTGTCACCTTTGTCGAAGATGGTTTCGATGAAGATATCGAGTTCGGTGATGAAATTAGTGATGATGATGAAGATGATGTTGACAATGTGAGTATTCCAAATTTTATTGTTTCAACAATGTTTATAAAATGTTTTTGTATTTAGAGATATTGAAATGTTAATGATTTTTCTTTCGGATTCGCCTTGTCGTACATTTTATAATTTTAATTCTATTTATAAAGAAAATAATATTTTTAACTTACAGATCTGATGACCTTCGGTATAAATATACTTAAAAGGTATGGTACAAGAGTGCATGAAGACACCTATTTGTTTTACAAGATGCTACAATTTGTTGCGCAATTAAGATATTAAAATTTTTTTGAAATAAGTAGTCAAATTTTCTGTATCTAGAAATAAATTTCCATTTCTCCGTGTAATATTGTGTTCCAATATAAAATTGTTAGATCCTGAATTTTCAGGATTTGTAAATGTCATTAGACCTATGGTATTCACTATATAGCCTGTCTTTTACTTTTATATGACTTCAAATTAAAAATAATCTCCCATTTTGAATGGCTATCAAACTATGTGTTGTTTTGTTAAATCAATCTGAAAATTTGTATTTAAATTCTATATTAGAGTAATCTTAATTTTGCTATTTGGCTGAATTGAGCTATAAATACAAATAGTTATGTATTTATGTATAATATCAATACATTGTCCTTATAGCAGTTTTCTTTTGTATATTTTTTCTCTAATACCAAATTAAGTAAACATATATACACCGTCATTGCAATTTTAAACAGGGGAGGTAGTGAGCACCATACATTACAGCAATTACTTATATATGTATTAAAGCGTTTCATTTAATCATCTGTTTTATAATACGTGTACAACTCTTCAAAAAAATTGTTTACGTAATTGTATTTTAAAAACAGTTTGGTGTACTTTTAGGATCAAAATTATTAATAATGGATGATAAAAGCAATATATAATTACTAATATTAATACACGATCATTGTTTTTAAAATACTTGTCAGAAACGAAACAACAGTCCCCGTAATAGTTGAACTGCTTACCTAAAAACTATATTTATTAAAGAAAAAAGAAAAAAGAGAAAAACAAATTATTTGTTATGTGACAGATTACTTATAAATACTATTATTTCATTCTTCTGTACTTTGTATTAAAAAAAAATTGTCAAAACATTGGAATCATGTTAACTGATGTATAAAACATTAACTCCATGAACATGTACTAAATGAAATTAATGTCAACTGTTAACAACGAATAAAAATATATGAAATACTAAGTTCAGCTTCTTCATTTAAGTATACATATTTTTATTACCTTCTACCCATTAAATTACTAAAATATTTTATATTTTGCTAGATAAAATTATTCTTAAAAATAAATAAATGAATCTTCATATTTTTTCAAACATATTTTTAAAAAAATTTGCTCGTTCAATAGAAACTTGATAAATAATTTTAAATATATTGAATCTTGCGTAACCAATATAGTTTTACATGCTCAGAAATGAAGAATATTTCAATAACGAATTAAAAAAGAAATTATATATCTATACTTCTCATGCTGGTAAATAATTTAATACGTTCTGCATGCATTTTTTAGTTTGTACAAGTTTGAAAATTTTTTAAGCTCGATAAGAAATTATTTGAAAACGCAACAACCAGGATTGGGTATAGTTTCACATTCCTGTGGTATCATATTTTTGTTTCTCTTTCTTTTTTGTTATAAGTACATCAAGGATTGTGATGCAACAGTTTATTTATTACATTGTCGTTGATAACTCTATCACACAATAGTATATGATAAAATCAAACCGTTTTTCCATTTCTTTTACTTTTTGATATCGTACGCCATACGATGGCTTTATAATTTTAATATAACATTGTAATAATTATGGAAGGAGACAGGGGAAGGGTTAAGCAGAGGAAAATTAGAACAGCCACATGGCGTGTACGCGTTATCCACAAAACCGAAACCATGAAATATATAAAATTACTTCAGAGCTAGAAGCGCACTGATGCGATACTGAATGTTAAATATATTTTTTGATTCGAACGCATACATATGTGTGAAACGACGTCAAATCTTTACATAGGTACTTTATTTTACGTAGATAATCATTTTTTTACGCGAAATCGTAGTAACAGAAGAAGCGTAAAATATTGAAGCGAGTCTAAGTTGATTATAAACATTTTGTCACAGTGCCAACGTTTATCACGCAAATTTAATATTAAGCCAAATTCTACGATGGTTCTACACATTTCGTTAGAAGAATTAGTCACAACGTTTCATAGAAATATTATTAGTAAAAATTAGGATTAAACAAACGAGTGAATTTTTTTTTTCTCTTTTTGGATATTCCAAGCGTTTCGTTCGTATTAACGTATTCGTGTTAGGGAATGAAATTGGTTTACCCTACTGTATTCTCGAAGTAAGAATATAGCAGGTGATAAGTTTAGGCGATTACAAAATGTGTATTGTTCATTTTTTTTTTTTTTTTTTTCGTAGCGTAACATTACTGGCTGTAGAAAATATTTACGATTTACAGATACGATTTCACAGTTTATATAGATACATCAATTAAATGTATACTATAGAATTAAATGGAGCAATTATTCCAATCAAGAATTCCATTATTACATACTTCAATGAATAAATATTATTAGGATTATATATCTATATTACACAACATTTTTTTAAATAAAGAAAATAAAAATAAAAATAGAATCTATGCGTAAAATTTTCTATAAATTTCATAAATAAGATTTGTATAATTTAAATATTTCTTATTCGTAAGTCTTTCAAATAAATAGTATTAAATTTCGTCAAAAAATACAAGAACGGTGTAACTGAACACAATGTTGATAATTTGTAAATGTATAAGTCTCGTTTATATGTGTTTGTTTTTTTTTTTTTTTTTTATTAATTAGAATACGGATAGAACATAGATGCTAATTAGCCAGTGAAGTTACGTGGTCGTCGCTGAGAAGATTGCATACTTTTTGTATCAACGTACTCAATAGAGTATAGATAGTAGTTATTAGTAAAAAATGTACTAATATACTGGAGAGAAATGACAGTGAATAAAAAAATTTCTGTCGTCAATAGATGGTAACAATAGTTCGTCGTGTTACAACTGGTTGCGTCTCGTGTAAAAGGGAAAATATTTTTCTTGTTTCGTAATACAAATAATGTATTGTAACAGTCGGAATATTTAAATGCCAGTATCGCAACGTCCGTAATGAGTTACAATAAATGTTACGACAGTACATAGGAGCATAATGTTTTATTTTGATGCGTGTATGATTGTGCCTTTGGTCCTTAGGTCAGATAGGCTCTAGGCAAGTCTATTAAACATAGAATAACAGTCATTATAGATAATAATTTATAAACTTCAGATGCATAATTATATCTTCTCAATATATTATACATTAATAGAATACCTTATTTAATGTATGTATATTTATATATATGTATATATATCTTTTTTTTTTTTTTTTTTCTTTTAAATACATACTATATACGATTCCTTTCTGTGCCTTTTAAAACTGTGTTATACATTGAAAGCTAACGCTGCTTAAATATTAAGACGTGTTTCGAGTCGTAAAAGTTTAAACAACACAATTTATTTTATTTTATTCTTTCTTTTTTTTTTTTTTCTTGTTTTTCTCCATAATCGTCGTACCATTTGCCGTTTCTTTACTCTTTTCCTTTTCATTTATAATAATTATAATAATTTACACGATCGTACGAAGGATAGATCGCCAATTAACATTCCCTCTGATCTCAAAGATTTATGCGTGTAACATTTGTCCAATGATTCCGCAATATAAATAAAATTCATGTATATTCATGTTATAATCTTGCAATTATTACAATCGTATAATAGTACATTTATATAAGTTACGCTAAGAAATTATCATATATACAATTAAAAATTGTTAGGAAATATTCTTTTAAATAAGTTAAATTTACATTGTATTACGATCCATAAAAACATTTATTTCTTGTTGCTACTCAAATTCGAGTAAACAAAGCAATCCGTTCTTTTTTCTTTTTTCTTCTTTATCAATCAGTTTCCTGACCCGTTGGTTCGCACGGATTTCCACCGATTCGAATAACAACAAGAATATATTGCTGTTCCAGAATCTGTGTATGTGTGTGTATGTGTGCAGTTCATCGTCAAAAAACGTGACACAAGTATTGCTGACCTATCAAGCGATGTATTGCGCGGATAGATATACAATCATCCTAAAGCTAAAACGAACCGCCAAGTGGCGAGTTATGCGAAGTCACCGTAAGATCTGCATTTTCGATTCCATATTGCCTATCTTTTCATTCTTTCAAAAACGTTTACAAATATATATCGCCGTAATGTTGGTCGGGCCTGTATTTGAGACGAATAGTTTCATTTATATTTTATTTTATTTTATTTTATTCTTTTCTTTTCATCTTTGTTTCTGTCCACATTGTTCCTGCAAGCGCGTCTACTCCTTTTCGTTAGTTTTCTCCTCCTGTTACTTTTATCGCTTTCGAACAACACGAGAAAGGCGTTGTACATGGACGGGTTGGCTTAGTGAAGACTAGCGAAATCAGCTAGTCGGACTAGCGACGACATACGTTATTTAATCGCAAGATTAAACGTAAATATATAAGGCAACTTAATGCAACCGAAAGGCAAGCAAATCCGAAGCGTAGGCCATGAGTGTGATAGTAAATTGTCGTGCATAATTTTCATGTGTTTTTTTTTTTTTTTTCACGAAGCATCGCAAGAATAAGATAACTCGAGTTTATTTTTTATCTTATATAGATGCGAATAGGATCTATATCGAAAGATATTCTTCTTTTTTTTTTCTTTTTTCTTTTTTTTTGAGGACGGTCTCGTTCGACGTTCGAGGATACGTCGAACCAGACAGGGTGTGTCTTCTTCGATAGTATCAGAGAATTTGTTTTTGAATGTTTTATTTTCTTTTTTTTTTCCTTTTTCTTTCGCTTATTATGCACGGTTATCGTATGACGAAGAATTCGATTTTGTTCCTATAATCGCCCATGAAACCCTTGATGCTTCACTGATCTCGCCTTTCCTCCATCATGAATCGATCGACGATCTTCTGCATGGACTCTCGCAATTCCTCCGGACCACTGGCGGTACCGCTGGTCGTTGTAATTACTTGTACAGTTCTCGTTATTCTGCAAAAGGATTTATTTTTTTAGGGTATCGTAGAGATCATGGTTTTACACGTGTATTAAAGATATGGAAATTATATGTAAGTGGAAAATGTGTGTGTGTGTGTGTGTGTGTGTGTGTGTTCACCAATACGATGAAACCTCGTTTCCTATTGGTTTGGCCTTTAGTCGGAAAATAATATAAAAGAGCCGACGAAACATAGTTTTAGTTAGATATACCAGAGATATAGATTGGGATATAGCCAGATACATAGATATAGATAGAGTTTAAGACAACCACTGTAAAAACGTTTCAAATATATACTACTATTCCTATATATATATATATATTATTAACCCTCTATAGCCTGAATTTTGTTTGTTTGTCAGAGAAAAAATTACGATCGATTACAGTTTTTCACTTTAACCCTCTATAGCCCGAATTTTGTCTGCTTATCGGAGAAAAAGTTACGATTACAGTTTTTCACTTTGATTTGAAAATGTTTTACCTAATAATTACTGTACATGGATCGTGGTGTTTCTACAATAATACAGTAATGAAATTTAATAGTGCAGCGATAACTAAAGAAAATTAATTTTTTCAAATATAGATACATCAGTTTGTAACTTTTAAGTCACACGGTTCCATAGAGGGTTAATTAAAACATTTTTTGAACTAATAATTGCTATAAATGGGTCGTGGTATCGCTACAGTAATATAGTAATCGAATTTAATACTAAAGTGATAACTAAATAAAGTAAATTTTTTAAAATATAGATACATTAACTTGTTACCTTTAAGTAACCACACAAAGCCATAGAGGTTTAATTTAGGAATTGTATATATTATGTATATGGGAATTAAAAATTTATTTTCTTCTGTATTTTAACCCTTTGACGCTGGACTTCGTATCACATACAGACTATGCTTTTGTATATAGTAATATTTACTACTTATTTAACAATAGAACTACCGTAATTTCTTATAAAAATTTTATAAATTTACAATGATATATTTTGGGGGATTTTCTATGACTTTTTGTAAAAAATATATACAAAGAATTATTATTCTTATTATAGGTACTTTTTCAAATACCTATCATTTTGATTTCTTTGATACAAATAAGTCTACTTTAATCGTCGATATTTCTAGTGTTAATGTATTTCATTATGGAACAATGAAGAATAAAAAAAGTACTAATAAAAGGTACAAATTCTTATATTTTCATTAATTGTACAATTGAACCTGTCATGTTTTGCTCTGTGTAATTTTTGTTTCATTACACTTGGCGTCAAGGGGCTAATTTTTGTAATTCTTTATACATGAATATTGGAATATTTAAACACATTTACTCGAGTAATTTGTGGATATAAAATATGGTTGTATAAATTTCCAGGTTACATATAATAACAAATTTTAATATAATTTATTACATTTAACACTAGAACTACTGACAGTTAAAGTATTCTTTTTTGTATCAAAGAAATTTAAATGAAAGATGTATAAAAAAAATTACATAGTGCAAGACAAACCTTTATATATATTTCTAACAGAAAATTAGAGAATATTTCCAAAAATGTACCACAGTAAATTGTATAAAATTTCTATAAAAAAGTTACGAATTGGTCATTTTGATAACTTTGGTAGTTCTAGTGTTAAATACACGTGAAACAGAGGTCTCTAAATTCAAGTACTCGTGTGCTAAAAATTACACAGAGTTAAATACTTACAACACAATTCAATACGTTATAAATTGAGGAGTTAAAACAGTAAACGACGTAAGTGCCAAAAAAGAAACAATTTTTTTGATAGAAAAGGATGTAAATTCCATGCGAAATACAGTGGAAAAAATTACAAGTGCTAGAATAATTTATTCTAACTTTTATGTCTATTGCAAAATAGAGCTAATAAAATTATTATAAAAATATTAGGAATATTTACTAAAAGTATAATATCAAAAATAACAAATTAAACTAATCTAATACACTTGTTACCATTTATCTTCCCACTAAATCTGTAAAAGTAGTAAATACTAAGTAATAAATACTAGTAAGTAAATATTAAAATACTAATAAATATTAAAATTCTAATAAATATTAAAATTCTAATAAATATTAAAATACTAATAAATATTAAAATACTAATAAATATTAAAATACTAATAAATATTAAAATTCTAATAAATATTAAAATTCTAATAAATATTAAAATACTAATAAATATTATTATGTAAATAATAAGTATTTACTAAAATAGTAAATACTTGAAGTAATAAACGATGCAAGTCCGAAAACAGACTTGCGTCTTCAATATTCACTGAAGATTCTCACTTCCAAAACTTTACATCGTTCACAATTTCACCTCCTCAATTTAGTTGGGCTAAAAATTGTTCGTAAAATGTTCTCTTTTGCAACTACCTTTCCTGAGTTTCAGGGTCCTCTTCCGTCGTTGTCGTTTCCATGTAGGATGGCTCGCTAAGTTGCAAAAAGTCAGATTCTGCGTAACAAATGAGAATTTATCAAAAGACGTGTTCCTCGTTATATGATACAAGTTCTTACTATTTTAGCGGTTCACATAGATACAAGTATCAATCGTATATCTTTCAATGTTACATCATGCCCAAAACAAGGGGTAATACTAGACACATATAAAAAAAGTAACAACATCGCTATACATTTGACGATACATAATATATAATACGCATTTTCACTCAATCAGCCAACTATGCAACCGCTTTTCTTACGCTTCGCGAATATTGTCTCGACGAATTCGTTACGATATTTTGCGTGTTCATTAAATGGTCGTGTTTAACGATGTTCAATTTCATAACGTTTGTCACAGGAAGTGAATAGTATACCATAAAAATTGATATCCAAACAAATATAATATTCGACTCCCTATGCTCGATTATGAATTTATTTACGCATGCGATCTACGATTATTAGTATATATCTTCACTTTACTTTTTTTCCTTATTCGAATTTTCATATTGTCACGTGTAGTGCGAATACTATGCACTAATTGCAGCGCTTAAGAGTCCATATTGATTGATCTTTGATCGAGTAGAGTATAATTACTGAGGCACGTTTAAAATATTTCTCACAAGAAAGGTTTTGCTTTCGTTTTTAATCTTTGCGCTTTGATATCGATGAAAGTCCTTTATGGTCTGAAATTAATGGAAAAGAAGATAATCGTGTCACTTTTTTACCGGTGCGTTTAATAAAGAATTGTGCTATTAAAATTTCATACAAATACTACATTATTGCCAAACAAATTTTATCACGTAGAATTTTAATTAATTATAATTAATTTTCATTAATTTTCATTAATTGTAATTAGTTTTCAATTCAATTCAATTAATTTTGATTAATTGTTATTAGTTTTCAATTCATTTCAATTAATTTCGATTAATTCTCATTAATTTCCATTAATTTCCATTAATTTCCATCAATTTTCATTAATTTCCATCAATTTTCATTAATTGTAATTAGTTTTCAATTCATTTCGATTAATTTCCATTAATTTCCATCAATTTTCATTAATTGTAATTAGTTTTCAATTCATTTCAATTAATTTCGATTAATTTCGATTAATTTCGATTAATTTTAATTGATAGTTCAGCCTATTTGGAAATATTTTACAAGACCGTTACAGCGCAAAAATATACCTTTTGTCGTAAATATCGGTTTACTAAAAAAAAAAAAAATAATACGAATAAAGCACACGGTTACTTCGATTCAATTACTTCCAGACTCTCTTCGACTTCCACCGATAAAGCAAAGTCAAAGGAAACCTTTCTTGCAGAGCAGGACTGTGCTGCACGCAGCGAGCTCGTGTGAAGCGCTGATAAAAGCTACTGAATAATAAAGCGTTTAGCAGTTAGTCATAAGATATATAATTACTAAAACTTTTCGATACAACAGAAGAGTATCCACTACGGTGAAAACTGAAAGGGGGTTTCTTCGGTGGAAAATAAGTAAGAACGTTCGTAAATGAAATCTAATTCACAAGATATGTATCTAAAATCGAGCCTCTCGAGTCTCGACCAAACGCTACCCTACGTAAAGGACACTAATTTAAATCGTCGTGGAACAAGATACGGAAAGAAATGCTACTCAATACACGCTATGAATATAAATTTTCAAACGAGAACGAGATACGGTTGCTCACAAAATTCAGCGTACATTTATGTTACCGATGAAAATTCTAATACAACGCAATACACAGGGTGTCCCAAAAGATCTGTAAGTCCTTTCAAGCTACGATTCCTGAGATGATTTCAAGCAATCTTTTCCTTTCCGAAAATATGAAATTTAGTTCCGTTAGAGAGTTATCAACGAAAAACACCGACCAATCGTAAAGCGAGTAAGACGGCTGGCCGTCAGTAGGAGCGTTGATTCCGCGCCGTGCTCGTGCCTCAACGAACAAGTCAGGATGTATCGAAGCAACTGTGAACGTGTGTTGAAACACAGTTTATTTGTTCCACACGAATAATAATTTATTTATTCGATACTCGTCAATAGTTGCTTCGATACATTTCGATTTGTTCGTCAAAGCATAAGCGCGGCACAGAGCCAACGCTCCCGCCGGCGGCCAGCCGCTTTACTCGCTCCGCGACTGGTCAGTGTTTTTCGTTAATAACTCGTTAACAAAGCTGATCTTGACATTTCGGCAAAGGACAAAGTTGCGTGAAATTATCTCAGAAATCATTCCTTAAAGGGACTTAGCCCATTCGAGACACCCTGTACATTTACTCGAATAGTTTCAAACAATTTATGAAAAGATTTTTTGAATAAAATTATTCAATTTTAAATTATTCAGCTATACCTAACCGAGAAAATAAAAATATCGCTGTCTCAGTGGCACAAAGTTGAGCGTACACATGCATATTTGTGACATTATATTATATTATAGGATTTAGAAACATTTATTGTCAATAATTGTCTGCAAAAATATCGCGGCATGGATAGAATTCATTTTTCGACGAAAGACGAAACATTTTCCCATTCTTCGCGTAGCTTCGTATCAAAGTCCCTTTTGTTCGTTAACACGTTCGTCGCACAGCGCGATTCGCTTGAGTTTCTCGCGGGGCCCAAATCAGATTGTCGATTTTGTAAGAAATTGTATTATTGCACCGAAGTATCTATGTTTTCATTCATTTTTACGCCGATTTCCATTACGAACATAATACGCTCAATTTCGTGAGTAACTGTGATAACTCGTTCGTGTTATAAAAACTTGGCTAAGGAAAGAAAAACGTTTCGAGTCAAGAATCAAAGTATATTCCAAGTTGAACGACTATAACGGAAAGAAAAAGATTTGCAAATTACATACTTCTCGACAGTTCGAGCTTTATCATCGCATCAACAGTATCGTACTTACAATTTTCGACCGAGGAAAACGCTCTCTGGTTTTGATCGTAGCTCTTTGAAACACCCTGTATATAGTGGCAACAAGTTTAAAGGGGCGCGTACTAACTACATCAGTTAGTGTTGTTAGACGAACGGTCAAGTATTATTTAAAATATTACTGCGGTTTCGGAGGGATTAGTTTTTTTCTCGGAAACAGAAAGAGAAAGACAGAGAGAAAGAGAAAGAGAGAGGCAGATTTGTGCATTCTTATAGGTTTTGCGTTTCTCCAGCACTTTTCTTCCGATACAAAAAGCATTTCCCATAAAAAATTATCGCAACGATATACTTTAATATATCTCTTTTGATATTTAAACGTATAAATAATCTTTTCAAAGCAACTTCTTTCTACTTCAAACGGATATCTTATATTTAACAAAAAGATTTCTAATTTACACTCGAAATTAACGAATATTTATATCTGATTGCTCGAAACTTATTTATAATTCACAAATTTATAACTACTGTAATCAATTTCTACAATATCTTTTAACCCTCTATGGGAACGTCTCAAAATTCGAGCTATAGAGTGTTAAAAAATTTATTTTATCGAGTTATCGTTCTACTATTAAATTTGATTACTGTATTACCGCAGCGATACTACTTCCAGAGCAATTAGTAGTTAAAACATTTTCAAATCAAAGTGAAAAACTGTAATCGTAATTTTTTCGCCAATAATCAGACAAAATTATAGAGTGTTAAAATACAATTACTCGTTTATGCGTATAAAAAAATAGATAGAATTGATTCCACACATTCCTTTATTACCGATATTAATTTCACGACGAGCGACGACTAACAAAAATATTAATTTTTATTCGCATGCACGAAGAAATTTGATCGGAAGAAAAGGTCAGGATTACCTCAAGTGCTGTGTAAACTTGCCACAGAATCACGTTCGAAGTGCATTTGGCGAACGAACACGATTATAGTGCTATCGTTCAGCCATTAGCGAATCAACATATTATTTTTTTCTTTTGCAATTCTAAACATAAAAAGGTTGGAGCGTTTCCAGTTTCGCACACGTAAGAATCTAATTCTAAATATGCATTCTGCATCGACAAGCTGCATCGATCCGTACGAGAATGTACCTTTCGAAGCGGTGGAACGTTGATCGGGACTCAATCTGTCGAGCGATCTTGTATTGTGTAAATGGGTTCGTGTTGACACGCACGTGTACATAGATAAAGGCTACTTACATGACGATTCGCCTAACAATCCTAACTTGACTAAAAAATACGATTTGTTGGTCCCTCTACACTTTAGCTTTATCTTGAGTTGCTTATTGTCAGAAGAGCTAGAAAGGGTAAATAGTGAGAACTATAGGACGCATGAAATTAAAGTGAGAAAATTCGAGCTCTATTATTTCGGTTTCCTTGGGTTACGTGCACCAGGCTTAGAGAACGGTATTATGTGGTAGGGAAAATAGAAATTATTGTCGTGTAAAACGCTGCAATAGACAAAACTTAAGACTTGTGTAAAAATGCGATAAAGATCATGCGAGGTGTGAAACGTACTTAAGATCATGCAGCACATTGGATACTTCGGTAGGATCGATTAAACGTATCAGAAAAAGAAAGCTTGCGTACGAATCCTTCGAATGTTCACAATTTCTTCGTTACCTGTTTCGTTAATTGTATTTGTATTAAATTTTTCTGTAAATCTGAACACTGTATGTGCCTACGTCGCAAACGAAATCTTCATTTTCGCGGGTACATGCTCGAAATATTTTTAAGGCTAAACCAACGTAAAAGGAAATTAGTTTCGACGATCGCGGTTATTGTTTGCCTAAAATTTCTCCGAGGTTGTTAATAAATTGTGTGTCTATATTTATTTTATTAGGGTTTGTGATATTGTATTGAATGTATAATTTGAATAATTATATTACGTAGTACTCGAGACATCTCTGGGACTGTGCATACTTTAAAAATTTGTTTGTTGCTGGAAATATTGTGTCTAGAAATAATGTGTAGCTGAAGTGTCTTTTTCTTTTTTTCTCTTTTTTTTCTTTTAAGTGGTATGTCCACTTAAATATAAACAGTAACAGTTTCAGATTAAGTTTGTATGTAAACCTTTATCAAACACTGATACCATATTCTATTAACTGTAAGATTGAAAACTATTATAAAATTTTAGATTAATGGAAAATTACATTTTAAATTATATTCTGTTCGATAAAAAGTCGAAATTTCTAAATCCTAGACCTCTGTTTGGTTACAAATACTTAAAAATCATTATTAATAAATATACGAACCTTAAATCATCATATAATTTAGAATATTTAAACAACTTCAAAATAAATCTGATTTATAAAAAAAAAAAAAAAAAAAAAAAAAAAA
>SMSQ01026298.1:0-39434 GCA_019453375.1 Ctenoplectra terminalis | reverse complement strand
ATTTTTTTTTTTTATTTTCATTTACATTTTCATACTATAAAGTGTGTGTGTGTTCATTGAACGGGTATCAACATGAAGTGTGATAAATACAGAAACAGAGTCGAAACGTAAGCGTAGCTCGTTTAAAACGTAAACGTCTGTTACAGAATTCGCTCGATACGAATCAAATAAATTCTTAATAAATTCTTCCATCTTTTTGCAATAAAAAAAACAAAAATAAATACACTGTTCCACTTTATAGTACGTTCGCTATTCTTGCTTCGTAAAAGATCAAGTAAACATTAGTAAAAAGTGATTGAGATTCAGAGTGTTAGAATTCGTTACGAATGACACAGTGCAATGACCACTTTGGTCATTTTGGTATAACTACCAAAACATAAGTTACAGAAAAGCATCAACTTAATTAATCATGTTACACACAGCTGGTATGTAATATGTATAACGCAATTATTGCAAGATACCTTCGATTCTACTGTCAGTGTACTCGGCGGGACTGGGTGGTGGGGTCGCTGCCGTCCGCACAGACTTTCTTACGACTGTGGTGACGGTCTGTCGTGTGTGAGGCTCGAGGTGCTCTACTTCGCTAAATACGTTAACTATCCTAACTGAACTATCCGACGAACTACTAGGGCTAACACTTCGGTCTTTCGAGGAACTAATTTTTTGTGGAATGCGAGATACTTTCTTGGACTTCAATTCACTACCACGATCACCCTCCGTAATGGTTGTTTCCGAAAATCTGATCAGTGGTTCGTGAACCGTGCCAGAAGTTGAATCGTACATATCGAAAAATGAAGGAAGAGCCGATCCTGTCGTAGATTTCAAATATTTTCCACCTTGCGGACTCGATACCCCTTTTGATTCATTTGTTTCTCTAACGAAACCGGATCTATCTACGTTTTCGTACAAATGAACATCAGGTATGTCTACGTTTTCGTACAAATGAACATCAGGCGTGTCTTCAAACGTTACATGGCTCCACGAGGCAGCGTCGCGTTTCATTTTTTCCATAAAAGTAGCTATGTCGCTCGTCGAGCCGCTACTATCGAACCTCTGCCCTACTTGGCTCGACGATTGTTCTCTTAAATGTTTCTCGGGATCCAACGTTCTGCGTGTACCCGCACCTGCTTCCTGAACAGCGGTTCCCACGAATTCTGTGGTGTGCTTCGCACCATCCGATATTCTTTCGCCAACATATTTGCCGCTGTCTGACGCTCTCTGCGCGCCATCAGACACCATCCAGCTCACCTTGCCTTTCCCATCCCTGGCACCGGTTGTAACTTTGCCTTTAATAGTTTTTACATCTGCAGTAACCTTATCCGCAACAGCGTCAACGTCTTTCGATTTCCCGGACACTGCTTCGCGAGTTCGGGCTTCCTCCTCTACTGCCTCCTTCTTCGTTTCGTCGACGAATTCTTTAACCTCTCCAGAAATTTCACCCGCAGCGTGTTTCGCGCTTTTGATCAAACCGGAGAGAAAACCACTGCCTTTCTCTTTAGCTTTTTTACTTTCCTTCGAAGCTTTGTCCTTCGCCGTTTTTGCGCCATCCACGATGGTGTCTACTCCAGAGGCAACTTTCTGTTTCACGATAGAAGCATCGTCCTTAATTTCCTTGGCCAATTTGTCCTTCGCTGATTTCGCGCCATCAGCCACACCCTCGGCAGTTGTTTCCACTTTTGCTTCAGTTTTCTTTGCTCCATCGGCAACTTTGGCGCCAACAGCTTTCCCGGTATCCGATATCGCCTGTGCAGTACCAGATATCTTTTCACCGATCTTATCCTTCGTATCCTTCGCAGCGCTTGCAACCTTCTCTCCGGCATGCTTCACATCCTCGACTACCTTGCTTTTAGTTGCTCTAGCACCTTCAGCGACTTTTCCAGCAGCAGCTTCCGTTTTTGCTTCCACGCCTTTTGCTCCTTCAGCGACTTTGTCACCGACAGCTCTGCCAGCGTCTGACACCGTTTGAACAGCGCCGGTCACTTTTTCGCCAACTTTGTCCCTAACATCTCTCGCGCCAGCTGCAGCTTTGTCTTTAGCAGCCTCAATGTCGGCAACAGTTTTCTGTTTCGCTGCATCCATCTCTTTCGCCTTCGCGACGACTGTTTCGCGAGCACGGGCTTCCTCTTCAGCGGCCTCTTTCTTCGTTTCGTCAAGGAAGTCCTTGACTTCATCGGAAACTTCGTCTGCTGTGTGTTTTACACCTTTGATCAATCCCGATAGGAAACCACCGCTCTTCTCTTTAGCCTTTTTAGCTTCTTTGGCAGCTTTGTCCTTGGCTGATGTTGCACCGTCCGCAACCGCGTGTATTCCAGAGGAAACTGATCCTTTTATAACATCGGTATCGTGTTTGATCTCCTCCGATAACTTGTCCTTCGCTGATTTTGCGCCATCTGCTACTCCCCGGGCAGCTGCTTCCGCTTTTGCTCCCGCTTCCTTCGCACCGTCAGCGACTTTAGCGCTCACAGCTTTTCCAGCGTCTGATATTTTCTGCGCGCCACCAGATATTTTTTCACCCATACTGTCCTTGGCGTCTCTGGTAGCGGTTGCAACTGTATCCTTCGCATCTATCACGTCTGCTACTACTTTATCCTTGGTCGCCTTCGCACCCTCGGCGATGTCGCGAGCAACTGCCTCAGTCTTCGCTTCTACAGCCTTGGCGCCGCCAGCAACTTTGTCGCCAACAGTTTTGCCCGCGTCTGACACTTTCTGTACTCCCTCGGATATTTTCGTAGCAGCTGAGTCCTTCGTGTCCACCACGGAAGTTACAACCTTATCTTTCGCGCCCTTTATGTCCGCTGCTGCTTTGTCTTTCGCTGCATCGACGTCTTTCAACTTCTCCGCTACCGTATCCCTTGCACGAGCTTCCTCTTTGGCAGCTTCCTTTTTCGTGTCGTCGACGAAATCTTTCACGTCCTCGGCGACTTCATCCGCCGCGTGTTTCGCGCTCTTGAAGAACCCAGAAAGGAAACCGCCAGCTTTCTCTTTGGCTTTCTTAGCCTCCTTCGCAGCTTTGTCCTTCGCCGCTGCTGCACTGTCTGCAGTTGCATCTAGCGTTGAAGAAATTTTCTGCTTCGCAGTGTCAACATCTTTCTTGACTTCAGTTGCTACTTTATCCTTCGCGGACTTCGCGCCACCAGCTATGTCTTGCGCAATTACCTCTGCTTTGTCTTCAACCTTCTTGACGCCGTCCGCTACCTTTTCTCCTACCACTTTTCCAGCGTTCGATACTTTCTGTGCACCTTCGGACACTTTCTCGCTGATTTTATCCTTTGTATCCTGTACAGCAGTCGCAGCTTTATCCTTCGCGTCTTTAGCGTCGGTTACCGCTTTGTCCTTCGCTGCTTTTACGCTATCAGCCGCATCGCGAGCAGCAGCGTCTGCCTTTTCTTCGGCTCGTTTCACTCCGTCGATTACCTTGTCGCCAACAGTTTTGCCAGCATCTGATACCTTCTGCGCAGATTCGGATACTTTAGCACCGACTGCTTCCTTAGTATCTTTCACAGTGGTCGTTATTTTGTCCCTCGCATCTTTCGCTCCCGCAACAGCCTTGTCCTTCATATCTTTCGCTCCGGCAACAGCCCTGTCCTTGGCTGCATCGGCATCCTTCAGTTTCGCTGCCGCTGCTTCACGAGCCCGAGCTTCTTCTTCGGCCGCTTCTTTCTTAGTTTCGTCCAAGAATTCCTTAACTCCATCGGAGACTTCATCAGCCGCGTGCTTCGCACCTTTGAACAGACCTGTTAGGAAGCCACCGGTCTTTTCCTTAGCTTTCTTAGCTTCTTTCTCTGCCTTATCCTTCGCCGATGCCGCGCCGTCCACAACAGCTGCGGCTCCCGATGAAACTTTCTGTTTCACAGCTTCAGCGTCGTCTTGAATTTCTTTAGACACTTTCTCTTTCATAGCTTTCGTATCGGCAGCTACCTCATGGGCGGCAGCTTCTACTTTATCCTTAGCTCTTTCCATGCCATCTGCAGCCTTTTCTCCAACCGCTTTGCCGGCGTCTGATACTTTCTGCGCACCTTCGGTCACTTTCTCAGAAATCTTTTCTTTAGCGTCCTTCGCGGAAGCTGCAGCTTTATCCTTAACGTCCTTGACATCAGCAGCAGCTTTGTCTTTCGCGGCCTTTGCGCTATCAGCCACCTGATGCGCAGTGGCATCTGCAGCTGTACTAATTTGTTTTACACCGTCCGTCACCTTTTCGCCAACAGCTTTACCCGCATCGGACACTCTGTGCACGCTATCGGATATTTTGTCGCTAACTTTGCCCTTGGTGTCTTTCACCGCTGTCGCTACCTCATCCTTCGCATCCTTCACGCTCGCGATAGCTTTGTCTTTTGTCGTTTCGATGTCCTTTAACTTAACCGCCGCTGCTTCTCGAGCGCGAGCTTCCTCCTCTGCGGTTTCCTTTTTCGTTTCATCGAGGAATTCTTTGACTTCGCCGGAAACCTCGTCCGCAGTATGTTTCGCGCCCTTGAATAAACCAGACAGGAAACCGCCGCTTTTTTCCTTGGCCTTTTTAGCTTCCTTCGCAGCTGCGTCCTTTGCCGCTGCTGCGCCGTCTACTACCGACTCTACACCAGAGGATACCTTTTGCCTTACAGCATCAGCGTCTTCCTTAATCTCCTTCACACCTTTGTCCTTCGCTGCTTTTGCAGAGCTGGCAATATCCTGAGCAGCGTGCGTCGTTTTATCTTCAGCTTTTTTCACTCCATCGACAACTCTCTCTCCCAACGATGCGCCAGCGTCCGATAACATTTGTGCGCCACTGGCAACTCTGCCGCTAATTTGGTCCTTAGTGTCTTTCGCAGTAGCTTGAACTTTCTCTTTAACATCCTTCAAGTCTGAGGCTACTTTGTCTTTCGTAGATTTCGCACCATCAGCCACCTTCTGACCTGCTGCTTCCATCTTCGCTTCTGCGAGCATCGCTCCATCAACGATTTTATCGCCTGCAGCTTTGCCGGTATCTGACACTTTCTGTATTCCCTCGGATATTTTCCCGGTAACTTTGTCCTTTGTGTCTTCTAAGACACCTGCAGCTTTCTGCTTCGCATCCTTTGCTTCAGCCGACGCTTTGTCCTTCGCTGCATCGATATCTTTCAATTTTCCTTCCACGGATTCCTGTAGACGGGCTTTCTCTTCCGTGGCCTCTTTCTTTGTTTCCTCAAGGAAGTCTTTAACATCTCCTGTTACTTCGTCAGCGCTGTGTTTCGCTCCTTTGAATAATCCAGACAGAAAGCCGCTTCCCTTTTCCTTAGCTTTCTTAGCTTCCTTAGCAGCTTTGTCTTTGGCCGATATCGCACCGTCCGCTACAACGTCTACCGCCGATGACACCTTCTGTTTCACAGCGTCAGTATCGTCCTTGATCTCTTTCGCTACCGCGTCCTTCACTGCTTTAGCACCGCTGGATATTTCGTGGGCACCTTTCTCTGCCTTATCCTCAACCTTCTTCGCACCGTCGACGACCTTTTCTCCAACTGCTTTCCCAGCGTCTACTACCTTCTGCGCGCCATCGGCCATTTTCTCGCCGACTTTATCCTTGGCATCCTTCGCAGAGGTTGAGATTTTACCCGTAACATCCTTAACGTCCGTAACTATTTGATCTTTTACCGCTCTCGTGCCGCTGGCTAAATCTTTGGCTGCTGCCTCCGTTTTCGCTTCAGCGTCTTTCACACCTTCCGACACTTTCTCGCCCAACATCTTTCCAGTATCTGACACTTTGTGAACAGCACCGGATACTTTCTCGCTGACTTTGTCCTTAGTATCCACCACAGCACCAGCAACCTTATCTTTCGTATCTTTCGCATCAGCGATCGCCTTGTCCTTCGCTGCGTCGAGGTCTTTGAGCTTCCCTGCTGCAGCTTCACGAGCACGCGCTTCTTCTTCGGCAGCTTCCTTCCTCGTGTCACCGACAAACTCTTTTACGTCTTCTGAGACTTCTTCGGCTGCGTGCTTCGCGCTCTTGAACAATCCAGAAAGGAAGCCGCTGCCCTTATCCTTGGCTTTCTTAGCCTCCTTTGCAGCTTTATCCTTTGCTGCTGCTGCGCTGTCTGCAGCCGCGTCTATGCCGGAAGAAACTTTCTGTTTGGCCGCATCCGCATCTTTCTGAACTTCCTTTGCCACTTTATCCTTTGCCGACCTCGCTCCACCGGCTACATCGTGCGCAACCGCTTCCACTTTGTCCTCAGCTTTTTTAACACCGTCCGCTACCTTCTCTCCTGCCGCTTTACCAGCTTCTGACAATTTTTGTTTACCATCAGCCATTACTTGAGTAACGGTATCCACCGTGCCCTTTGCAGCTGTCTCGACTTTTTCTTTAGCGTCCTTAACCTCAGCAGCCGCCTTATCCTTCGTTGCTTTCGCGTCGTCGGCTAGTTCCTGAATCTTGGTATCCGTTTTCTCTGCCGCACGCTTCGCGTCACCGGCTATTCTGTCGCCAACGGCTTTCCCAGTTTCGGAAACCTTCTGTGTAACATCGGAAACCTTCGCGCCGACCGTGTCTTTAGTGTCTTTCACAGCAGTTGCAACTCTGTCCTTCGCGTCCTTTACCTTCAGAACAGCGTCGTCCTTTGCTGTCTGAACGTCCACCAATTTTTCTTCAGCCGCGTCATGCAGACGAGCTTTCTCTTCCGACGCTTCCCGCTTTGTTTCGTCAAGAAATTCTTTAACATCGTCCGAAAATTCTTCCGACGTATGTTTCGCGCCCTTAAACAATCCCGACAGGAAGCCACCGGTCTTTTCTTTAGCTTTCTTAGCTTCTTTCGCTGCTTTGTCCTTCGCTGCAGCTGCGCCATCCACTATTGCCGTTGCTCCCGATGAAACTTTCTGTTTCACGATGTCGGCATCCTCCTGAATTTCCTTGGCTACCTTGTCCTTCGCTGCCCTTGTACCATCGGCTACTCCATGAGCAGCTGTTTCTACTTTGTCTTTAACCTTCTCCGCACCGTCTGCAATCTTCTCTCCAGCTGCTTTACCGGTGTCCGATACCTTCTGCGCTCCCTCAGACACTTTCTCAGCGATCTTGTCCTTCGTGTCCTTCGCTGCAGTTGCAACCGACTCTTTAACGTCCTTCACACTTGTAACCAGACTGTCCTTCGTTGCTTTGGCACCGTCGGCTACCTTTTGCGCTGCAGCTCCTGCTTTAGCTTCTGCTGTAGCTTCTGCCTGCTTCGCACCATCTGCTACCTTATCGCCCACAGTTTTACCAGCGTCCGTTACAGCTTTCACGCCATCGGACACTTTGTCGGCGACCTTGTCCTTGGTGTCTTTTACAGCAGTTGTTACCTTATCTCTTGCATCCTTCATACCCGTGGCTGCCTTCTCTTTAGCCGTGTCAACATCTTTCAGCGTTTTCTCCACCGATTCACGAGCGCGAGCTTCCTCGTCGGCTGCTTCCTTCTTTGTTTCGTCGAAGAATTCTTTAACCTCTTCCGTAACCTCTTCTGCGGCATGTTTTGCACCTTTGAAAAGGCCCGAGAGGAAACCTCCGCCCTTTTCTTTAGCCTTCTTTGCTTCCTTCGCGACCTTATCTTTAGCCGCGTCAGCGCCATCGGCAACCGTGTCTACTCCCGATGAAATCTTCTGTTTAACCGCGGCAGCGTCCTCTTTAAGTTCCTTCTGCATTTTGTCCTTCGCCAGTTTTGCACCTTCGGCCACTTCGTGAGCGGATTCCTTTGTCTTATCGCCGACTGCCTTTACACCAGTGACAATCTTTTCCTCCACCTTTTTACCAGTATCTGATACTTTTTGCACGCCTTCGGCTGCTTTTTCGCCGACCTTGTCCTTGGTGTCCTGCACAGCTGCTGCAGTCTTATCCTTAGCGTCCTTTATGTCCGTAACCACTTTGTCTTTAGCTGCTTTCGCACCGTCGGCTACTTCGCGAGTCGTAGTTTCTATTTTTTCTCCAGTTTGCTTTACTCCATCTGTTATCTTCTCGCCTACAGCTTTGCCGGTGTCCGACACTTTCTGCAAGCCATCAGCAATCTTTGTTCCAACTTTGTCCTTCGTTTCTATCACCGAAGTAACAACCTTGTCCTTTGTATCTTTTACGTCCGCGACAGCTTTATCTTTTGCCGCGCCCACGTCATCCAGCTTCTTTTCCATTGCTTCCTGCGCACGAGCTTTTTCTTCAGACGCTTCCCTCTTCGTTTCATCGAGGAACTCTTTAACATCGTCCGAAACGTCGTCTGCAGCATGTTTCGCTCCCTTGAACAGTCCAGAAAGGAAGCCGCTGCCTTTCTCCTTGGCCTTTTTAGCTTCCTTCGCAGCTTTGTCTTTCGCTGCAGCTGCAGTATCCACAACGGTGTCTATTCCAGATGACACTTTCTGTTTCGCACTCTCAGTGTCTTCTTTAACTTCCTTTGTCAGTTTATCTTTCGCCGTCTTAACGCCACTAGCCACGTCGCGAGCAGCTTCTCCAGCTTTATCTTCAGCTTTCTTTACACTGTCCGTTACCTTGTCTCCTACAGTCTTTCCAGCGTCCGATACCTTTTCTACACCTTCGACTACCTTCTCGCTGACTTTGTCTTTCGTATCTTTCACAGCGGTTGCAACTTTGTCCTTAGCGTCCGAGGCATCAGCGGCTACCTTATCCTTCGCTGCTTTCAAGACGTCAGCCGTATCTTTTGCAGCGGAATCAACCTTTTGCTCAGCCTGTTTCACTCCGTCTGTCACTTTATCGCTGATCTTGTCCTTAGCGTCTTTCACAGCACTTGCAACTTTGTCCTTTGTATCTCTTACCTCCGCAGCTGCTTTGTCTCTCGCTGCATCGACGTCTTTCAACTTCTCCGCTACCGTATCCCGCGCACGAGCTTCCTCCTTGGCAGCCTCCTTCTTCGTATCGTCGACGAAATCTTTGACGTCTTCGGCAACTTCATCCGCCGCGTGTTTCGCGCTCTTGAAGAATCCCGAGAGGAAACCACCTGTCTTTTCTTTGGCCTTCTTAGCTTCCTTCGCTGCTTTTTCCTTCGCCGCTGCAGCGCCATCAATAGCCGTGTCGATTCCAGAAGAAACTTTCTGCTTTACAATATCAGCGTCTTCCTTAATTTCCTTCGCCACTTTGTCCTTCGCTGACTTGGTACTATCTGCTACGCCCTTTACAGCTGTTTCAGCTTTAGTCTCAGCTTCCTTTACTCCTTCAACCACTTTATGACCAACCGCTTTACCGGTGTCAGTCACATTTTGTGCACCTTCAGCCATTTTTTCACCAACTTTGTCCTTGGTGTCTTTCGCAGCAGTTACAGCTTTATCAGTGGCATCCTTGAAGTCTGCAGCCGCTTTGTCTTTCGCTGCCTTTGCGCCATCAACTACTCCTCTGGCAGCAGCTTCCGTTTTTTCTTCAGCTCGTTTCATTCCATCGGCTACCTTTTCGCCAACAGCTTTTCCGCCATCTGCAATCTTCTGCGTTGCATCGGAAACCTTCGCGCTGACCGTGTCTTTAGTGTCTTTCACAGCAGTTGCAACTCTGTCCTTCGCGTCCTTTACCTTCAGAACAGCGTCGTCCTTTGCTGTCTGAACGTCCACCAATTTTTCTTCAGCCGCGTCATGCAGACGAGCTTTCTCTTCCGACGCTTCCCGCTTTGTTTCGTCAAGAAATTCTTTAACATCGTCCGAAAATTCTTCCGACGTATGTTTCGCGCCCTTAAACAATCCCGACAGGAAGCCACCGGTCTTCTCTTTAGCTTTCTTCGCTTCTTTCGCTGCTTTGTCCTTCGCTGCAGCTGCGCCATCCACTATTGCCGTTGCTCCCGATGAAACTTTCTGTTTCACGATGTCGGCATCCTCCTGAATTTCCTTGGCTACCTTGTCCTTCGCTGCCCGTGTACCATCGGCTACTTCATGAGCAGCTGTTTCTACTTTGTCCTTAACCTTCTCCACACCATCCGCTACCTTTTCTCCAACTGCTTTCCCAGTGTCTGATGCCTTCTGTGCTCCCTCAGATACTTTCTCGCCGACCTTGTCCTTGGTTTCTTTCAAGGCAGATGCAGCTTTGTCTTTAACATCTTTCACATCAGCTGCTGCTTTGTCCTTAGCTGCCTTCGCGCCATCGACTACCTGCTGAGCAGTAGCATCGGCGCTTTTACCAGCTTCTTTAATACCTTCCACTACTTTCTCACTCACACCTTTCCCAGCATCTTGGATTCTCTGCACACCATCGGCCGCTTTTTCCCCAATTTTGTCCTTGGTATCTATCACGGCGCCTGTTACTTTATCTCTTGCATCTTTCATACCAGTAACCGCTTTGTCCTTCGCCGCGTCAGCGTCCTTCAATTTGCTTGCAACCGCCTCACGCGCTCGAGCCTCCTCTTCGGCCGCTTCCTTCTTCGTTTCATCGAGGAATTCTTTCACATCTTCCGAAACCTCGTCCGCCGAATGCTTTGCACCCTTGAACAGCCCAGAAAGGAAACCACCGGTTTTCTCTTTAGCTCTCTTAGCCTCCTTCGCCGCCTTGTCCTTCGCTGCTGCTGCGCCATCGACCACCGTATCTATTCCGGATGATATCTTCTGTTTCGCTATCTCAGTGTCTTCCCTAACCTCCTTGGCCACTTTGTCTTTTGTCGTCTTAGCTCCATCGGCCACCCCTCGCGCAAAGGCTTCAGTTTTCGTTTCGGCGTCCTTTACTCCTCCGACCACTTTGTCAGCAACCGCTTTGCCGGTGTCGCTTACCTTCTGCGCGCCATCGGTTACTTTCTCTTTGACTTTATCCTTCGCATCTTTCGCGGCTGTTACAACTGTATCTTTAGCATCGGTAGCCTTCGCGGCTGCTTTGTCCTTCGCTGCTTTTACGCTATCAGCCACATCGTGAGCAGCGGCATCTGCTTTTTCTTCGACTCGCTTCGCTCCATCGACCACCTTCTCGCCAACGGTTTTCCCAGCATCCGATACCTTCTGCGCAGCTTCGGACACCTTCTCGCCGACTGTGTCCTTAGCGTCCTTCATTGTAGCTGCTATTTTGTCCTTCGTATCTTTCGCCTCAGCGGCTGCCTTGTCCTTAGCCGCATCAACCTCCTTCAGCTTTCCCGACACCGTATCGCGAGCACGAGCTTCCTCTTCAGCAGCTTCTTTCTTTGTTTCATCAACGAAGTCCTTGACATCGTCGGACACTTCATCTGCCGCGTGTTTCGCGCTCTTGAAGAATCCCGAGAGGAAGCCTCCGGTCTTTTCCTTCGCCTTCTTAGCTTCCTTCGCAGCTTTGTCCTTCGCTGCTGCTGCGCCATCAACCACACTGTCTATTCCAGACGATATCTTTCGTTTGGCTGTTTCCGTGTCTTCTTTGATCTCTTTGGCTACCTTATCCTTCGTCGCTTTCGCGCCATCAGCTACACTTCGCGCAGCTGCTTCAGCCTTCCCTTCGGCGTCCTTCGCTCCTTCAACCACTTTATCGGCCACTGATTTACCAGTGTCGCTTACCTTCTCCGCTCCCTCGACTACTTTCTCCTTAACCTTGTCCTTCGTGTCTTTCACAGCTGCTACGACCGTGTCCTTAGCGTCCGTTGCTTTCGCAGCCGTTTTATCCTTTGCCGTCTTTACGCCAGCAGCCATATCGCGAGCAGCGTCTTCCGCCTTCTCCTCGACTCGCTTCGCTCCATCGACCACCTTCTCACCGACAACTTTCCCAGTATCTGACACTTTCTGTGCAGCTCCGGACACCTTTCCGCTGATCGTATCTTTAGTGTCTTTTACAGCTGCTGCTATCTTATCCTTTCCGTCTTTACCGTCTGAAACAATCTTGTCCTTAGCTGCATCGACGTCTCTCAGCTTTCCTTCCACCGCGTCTCGCGCACGGTCTCTTCCGTCAGCGACTTCCTTCCTCGTTTCATCGAGAGCTTCTTTGACTTCTTCCGAAGTCTCGTCCGCAGCGTGTTTCGCGCCCTTGAACAATCCAGATAAAAATCCGCCAGCCTTTTCCTTACTCTTCTTAGCTTCTTTCGCCGCTTTATCCTTCGCCGCCTCCGTGGTATCTACAACTGTGTCTATTCCGGAAGAAATTTTCTTTTTAACAACGTTAACGTCTTGCTTTATCTCGGTTGTCGCTCTGTCCTTCGCTTGTTTCGCCGTGTCGTCCACCGTATCTGTTACATCTAACGTCACGTTAGCAATGTTTCGGGTATCGTCTAAGAATTTCGCGGTAGCCTCGCGTAAGGAACTATCTGGACTCGTCACTGGCTCCTGTGGTGGGGTGCTCTTCTCTCGAGATCTGCTTCGTGACTCTCTAGACAATTTTGGACTTCTAAATTTACTGAAAATCCCGGTGCCTCTGTCTTTATCCACAGGTTCCACGGGTGCATCGGGGACAGCATCGGTCGCAACTTTCGCCGCGATTTGCTTCGGATCCTCGCGATGCATACTTTCCGCAACCTTCTTCGTGTCTTCCAAGAAATTGGCCGTTAAGTGTCGCGTTTCCTCGTCGCCGCTGTCGAAGGACGTTTCCTTAGAGGAACTCTTCTCTCTGGACGAGCTTCGCTTTTTGGATTTCAATTTCGGACTCTTGAACATGCTGAAGAAACCGCCACTTTTGTCTTTGCCCTCCTCGTCCTGTTCCTTCTCGTTCTCCGTTCGTTTCTCAGGCGACTCTGTCTTAGCATCGGTGCGTCTTTCGACGCTTCGTTCCTTCTGATCAATCTGTTTCTTCGTATCAGACTTTCCGTTCATCTCCCTGTGAGGCGTGCTCCTGTCCGTTTCCAATTTCTTCTGCATCTCCGAAATGTCGTACGAATGACCGTTTATCTTGTCCTTCGGTGTGTCTTCGTCGTAACGAACGTGAGATGTGAACGTGTACAAATCTTGTTTACCGTCCACTCTGGGACCGGAAGGAATAATCGTGGTGTCGGCAATTTTCCGCGTATCGTCCAAGAACTTTTCCGTCGCCGTTCGAAGTTCCTCGTCGCCGCTGTCGAACGACGCGTCTTTGGTCTTCTTCAATTTCTTCTCCTTCGACTTCGGGCTCTTGAAGATGCCGAAGAAACCGCTGCCCTTTTCTTTCTCTTGATCGCTCCCGTCGCTCGCCGCGGTGCGGTCGTCCGGTTCCTTGGTCGTCGCTTTCGCCTCGTCTTTCTTCTCGACTCTGGTCAAGCTCGCCGCGCCGTCAGGCACGCGCGCGTCCGAAGCGACGCGCCTCGAATCGTCCAAAAATTGCATCGTAGCTAACTTAACGTCAGGCGTCGCGCTGATTTCGCCGGACTTGAAATCTATGCGCGAGTCGTGTTTAACTGGCTGTTGCGTCTGATATTCCGGAGCCGTTGGTACGACTATTCTTATTTCTTCGTCGCCGCTGTCGAAAGACGTGTCCTTCGATCCTTTCGATTTACTTTTCTTAAGTTTTGTTCCCTTAAAAATGCCCGAAAGTATTCCGCCGCTCTTATCCTTCGATTTTTTCGACTCGTCCTCCTGTTTCTCGTCTTGAGTAGGGTACTGCACGCTGTAAACGCTCTCGTAAGCAGAAACTTGCTTGTCGGTCGCAGGTTTCGTGTCCTTCGGGACGCTCGTCTTAGATTCTTTAGCAGACTGTTGCCTCTGATCGTCTCCTGGAACTTTACCTTTCTCTGCTACTTCTTTCGCACCTTCTTTCTTAGCGTTTACGCTCGGACCTGTTAGTTTCTCGTCAATTTCCTTACCTTCTTTCGACAACATTTCCTTCTTGCTCACTATGCTCTGTTTACCGTTCGAAATTGTCGTCGCGTGCGCTGGTACCGTTTGGTCTACCTCTTTCACCGTAATTGTCTGAGTAACCACGGGTTGTTGCCCCGTTTTGTCATCCGTTACCGAAACTACGGTCTTCGATGTAACGATCGTAACGTTATCTCCCTTCCCGTCGCGAACCAAACGCTGTTTAATCATCATCGGCTCAACGATTGGCGTTCGATCGCCAACGATCTCATCGGACTTAACGACCTTATCCTTGGGCTCTTTGTCACTGAATTGTTCCCTAACAAAAGTTTGAACTACAGCACCTCTTGCCTCTTTATTGTCCCGCGCATCATCATCACAAACCACCGACCACCCTTCCTTCGCTAACTTCCCCTTCTCTTTCTCTGCGTCTGCTATTACACCTGTTAATTAAGTATTACATATTTTAGGCATCTGTAAACGTTGCAAAATAAAATGAGCACAATTTTTTTTTTTTTTTTTTTTTTAATTTCATTTCGTCATCATTAGTGTAAGCCGGCTCGCTCGATATTGCTCTTTTGTTTGAGTACAGCAGTTAGACTCTCGTGTGGTTTTGTGCGTGGAGTGTGTGTGCTATGAAGCAGCCATCTTGTTATCGAACAGTTATACTTGCGTTTCAGAAACGAACGATAATAATTAACACGTTAAACGCCACGCCGATTTTCGTTAACTTTCCTTTAGACTGTACGCTGTGATAATAATTCAAAAATATTTGGTCACAAAATAGTTAAGAATTTAAGAAGAAAATTGTAGAGGATTGGAAAGGAAAGTCATATCTTTGTTTAATGTGATTTAATAGAACTCGTTAATGAATTACAAGGTATTATTTTTTGAAATTAATACTGCCAGTTTTCGGAAATCAACGCCGCCCAAACGAAAATTTCAGCGTCGGTCCGCAGGGACCGGAGCGGCGCTTAACGTGTTAATTATCGTCAATTGTGATTTAAATATTTTTTTGAAAAAATGGAAATCTAATTTACGGACATTGGTGCAACGATGGAGAAATTGTTGACAAGTTCGTTACGATCACTGTTTATCAACAGTGAATTAAATACAACGAATTTAGAACGGTGTTGCGAAACAAAACAAAAATTACAATTTAATTATAAACCGGAGTTTATTCACTCCTGGTAATTTTAGAATAAAAATCGTATAACTGTTGGTTCTAGGTATATATTCTAACGACAGCTGCTCCGTGCGTCCGCACAGTTAGGCCACACATATTTGGCCACTCATGCAACGCCAAAAAATTGCAGCGAAACCTTGCTGAAACAAATTAATGATAGTGTCGAAGAAATAGAAGGCTATTAGTGGGTCAATAAATGAAGACACTGAGAGTTCGCATTATAATACAGTAGATATGAGATGTAACTGAGAGGCAAGAAGAAAAAAGAAAAAAAAAAAAAATAGTTCATTACGTAATTAAAATTAAAAGCATGTAATTAAAAGCTGATAAATTTGAAGGAATCCGCATCAGCCCTCCTGAACCTGTGAGTCAAAGTAAAAAGACGGTAAAAGTAAAAAGAAGTAAATGTTCTAGTGCTGACAATATTTCATAGAGCTAACAACTTTCACACTTGTGAATCGTGTCCAGAGTCAATGCCGTGCTATACTTCTAAACGTCGCCTGAGTCTCTAATACCAAAAATATATTTGGTGAATGTAATCACAATTAATAACATCTGATATAAATAAAAGAAACAAAAGTAACTTGTTCGACCATCGACGGTGAAACGGTACGAGTAACATTATTTTCAAACCAATAAGTTTGTTAAGTTGTCGTTTATTGTTTTGAAAATAATAACTCATTGATAACTCGTTAATGGCTCATCGATGACTCAATAATAAGAAATAAAAATTATTTGCCGCAGTATATAGTACATGGCGAAAATCATAGTAAAATCAAGAATAGAATAAAATTTTAATGGAAAGAAAAAAATGATTGCTGTAAGTTTTATATTTTTCTTGGAATGAATATTTGAAAATTACCATTAAACGTAAAAGTGAACTATTAAACGTGATATAATATGAAACGTTATTTTACTTTTTTCAATACTTTTTAATTGTAACTAACTGCGAGCAAGTGATAAATTGTTTTTATTTATAAAAATTTGTCATTGACTTAATAATGGACGAATATAATAGAATTCTACAAAATGTAGACCAGTTTTCAGAATTACTCATTTTCAGTTGAAAATTAAGTTTCATTTTACAATATTAATATATTTTTCGAATATCAATAGTATTCTTGGTTAAACAATGATTTTCGATTTAGGTTCGTTCCGCAAACAGAACAAAATAAATTAACTTCATCAAGCGAAATAATCATTGTACAATAAATTATAACTTTTACAATAAGTAACACACATTCACAAATACTAAATAATCAAATTACTAAGAAACATGTATAGTCAGAGGCAGAGATATAATCAGGTCGCAAATTAAAAATATTAACCGTTTACAGGACCTTGCGAACGATTTTAAAATTGTTCCTTTCGTTAAATTCCCTAAAAATCAAAGAATTTAGATGTTCCACATTTAAAAAATGGTTGATAATTAATAAACCAGAAGAGCAGCATAAATACTCAATACTCCACCTCGAATGTTTGTAAAGTACTAATAGAAAATTATTTATTAACAAATTAGTGTAGTATATTAATCGCATTCTAAAAACTTTTATCCTTAAAGTTATTAATAAGTCATAATATCTTTGCAAAACCTAAGCAAGATTAATTATTTATCGTCGATAAGGATCGCATTATGTTATTTAACGCAGAATATATATTAATTAATAACAGATTGTGAGTGTAAAAATAGAGCACACTCGTAGGGAAAGGAACAGTTTTAAAACTGTTTATGCAAATTAACTACAACCGGAATATTATTAAAAGTGACTCGTTCTCTTATAAATATTAAGATACATACTTTTAGATACATAAATATCTCATAGAAATATCCATCCATTGTCCCATAATTCAAATTTTAACCAGTCAGCTGTGTTTGACGACTATATCCGTCGCGGAGAAATGGCAGTATTTTGTGTCACGACGACTATATCCGTCATGCGTAAAATTTAGTTACCATTTCCTATTTAAATTGTATTTTCAGCGAATATTAAAATATATTCGTAAATTTCAATATGTTTGGAATCTTCAGAGGTCAAAACGAAATAAAACAGACAAATAAAAAAGTATAAATAATTTGACTGGATCGCCACAGCTAACTGGTTAAGTTATTTTGTCATAAAATCATTTTCAAAACTGCACGGAAAGCATCTTGAAGCTCTGTCCCCATACACACAATTTTGGATTGACACAGGACAGTTCTAACGAGGCTCGATCGTCTTATCACCTGTTATATCGTCTCCAATTTCTGTTTGATACTGGAAACATATGTATCTTAACGTCTGATCGATTTCATTCCACTGCGTCTCCACCTCCAACTGTACACTTATTAGTATCTCAATATTCGAGTATTATAATCAGCAATAAATTAAAATTCACTACCGTAAAACTCGTTATTTTAATTTAATCGCAACTATAATACCAGATAATTGAAATACTAATAATTTAAAGCATTGCAGTTTTTCTATTTAAAATATTCAAAATAGATATTGAATAAATAATTGAACACACATTTAAATAATACATAATAGTATATCGATCGCAAAAATAACCGTTGTATTCGCTTGCACATTTAAAATAAACTATAGCTACGAACACGATATCACTAAAAAAAAAAAAAAAAAAGAAGAAAAAAAAGCGAAGTCTTAAGTACAGAACTATTTAGCACTAGTGACTGAAATTTCATCAATAAATGGTTAATATAAGTTGTTCTATTACCAAGCGTGATATTATCGCGTTAAAATTGACCATGCTGCTGCGTATACTATTTATTTTTTGTACTTAAAAAAAAAATGTTATCGCAAATGATGATTTCTCGGCAAACTGCGCGTTGAATGCTTTTTATTTTCTATTTCCATCGGTAGCTGATCAAAGCACGGCCCCTCAACCCACCATTTCTCAATTAATGATCAAACCACTTACCAGAAACTATTTTGTTGGCGTCTGCGATCACCCTCTGTCGTTTTTTGTCTTTGTCGTCAAGCTCATCGCGTGACTTTTTGCTCATCGTGTCCGTAAACTGACATTTGTACTCGAGAAAATTGGCCATTACATCCCCTAGTTCTTTCTCCTCGCTTGCGTATTTATCTTTGATGGGGGTCGAGGTTCCATTGAATACAGTGCCGTTTGTGATTGTGACATGCTGTTTCGCTGTTAAGTGCAAAAAACGTACGGTTTAAATGGCGTGGAAAAATTGGCTGATGCTTTTTATTAACCCTTTGCTTTATAATCACGAGTTGCACTCATTGTGCAGATTATATTGGGTTGTCCCGAAAGTTTCTTCCGTTTTCTTCACGCAGTGGATTCGTTCAGCAATGTTTAAATAAATATTCAGCTATATTTGTTAAACGAGAAATGGTGGGAAAGAATAGTGCAAAATGAATCCTATGTAAAATAATAATACATTGGGAAAGATAAAATATTATGTACCTATTAATTATTAATAAAACGAAAGAAACTTTTGGGACGGCCTGATAGTTCAAATATAATAAAGACACACTATATTTTTGATAAAGTTTAATTTTGACTTTAACTGTAATTTAAAATTTAGAAGATTGAAGATTGGCAAGTACAAGATAGGTATATATATTATACATATAATATTTAATATGTTGAATATTAATATATATAATATATTGCAATATATTTAGCAATATATTTAATTCAAAGCATTGAAATATTGTATAATATTTAATATATTGAATATTAATATATATAATATATTGCGATATATTTAGTAATATATTTAATTCAAAGCATTGAAATATTATATAATATTTAATATATTGAATATTAATATATATAATATATTGCGATATATTTAGCAATATATTTAATTCAGAGCATTGAAATATTATATAATATTATATATTAAAATTATTTTGAACACATTATATAATACATTAAATATATTACATATTACGTATTTAATATTTAATACATACAGGACCTTATTCAATTTTGTTCTATCACATACAAGGTAATTTTGAGTGAGATGATAGACTGTGAAATATTGCAATACATTTAAAATTATTTTGATCTATAATATTATATAATATTTCAATGCTTTGAATTTGACACAGTGTTAAAGCAGTGAACAGCTATTGCCAACATTTATGTATATTGAAAAACTCATAGAGCGAAGGGTTAAAGCGTCAGAACAAAATACTCATATAAAATAAATCAACAGCAAGTATTATTTTCAGCTTGAATCGATAACATTTGAAGGCTTCAAAGGGTGAAGATGTAACACTTTTGTAAAAATTAAGTATGATATATGGCAGAGCTGGAGAACCTTTTTACCATTATAGTAATAAAGGAGGCAGCTATAATTTTTTGTAATATTTATTTAATTCTATTAATTTTCAAACTGTCGTGATCTATATAATTAAATATTAATTAATAGAAGAAGCCACACGATTCCCACCTATGATACATGGTGTTCTTTCATATAGAACCTTATTTAATTTTGTACTGTCACAGATAGGCTAATTTTTAGTAAGATGGCAGACTATGAAATATTCTGGTTTGTAGTTGTTTTTAGTTATATTCTGAACATTATAAACATTAATATTGAGATTATAAATCTATATGTATTTACTTTAACAAGTATATATTTTTTATTTAGATGTGAATGAAATTTACTGTGCGCTGATTCTTTTTAAAAAAAGTGGGCCACAACTGTACAACTTACTCCATTGAACAGTAAAAATAAAAAAATATTAGCAACATATATTACTCTTCTATAAAAAAGTTTAGGAAGAATAATTTTTAAATTCACTTTACCACAAACTTAATATTTGTAATATAACAGCTTCGCTCTCTAAAGCCTTCATTTATTAACTGTACAAGTCGATTTTTAAATTTACAAATCACTATCAAGAAAATTAATATCTGTCACAGATTCGAACTTTTGCAGAGTTGTTTGAAGCAACACGTATGAATGTGCAACTGTGACAAATATTAAATTATGCGAACGCATGTTTTAAATATACATCGACGTTATTAGTGTGCTTTCTAAGAAGTGTAAGGCTAAACTCATGATTTCACATATTTTTCTTAGCAATGACACGGAGTAGAGCCGGCGTGTTATTCACAGAAATAATGCAAGCAGTGATGTCATATCCTTTCTAGTGTTGTAATTGAACAAGTGTAGCAATAAACGTCATTATATTCGGCGAATACTTTTTATATTTATATGAGAAAGAGTTTAATTAAAAAATTATAGGAATTTGCAAAATATAGTAAAGTTTTGAAATACATACGTGTATCTCGTTTAGTGCTACTGATATTGAGATCTTCCAATGATCCAGATTCCTAAAAGAAAGAACAAATTATTTAAATAAATTTACTCTTACAAGCAAAACAATGAAATAAGTAATTGTGAATACAATCAGTATAAACCATAAGTTACCTTAGACTAAATGATTTAAATAAATTTACTGTTACATATAAAATAATAAAAAATGTAACTGCGAATAATATTAATGTAAAATACATGTAAGTTACCTTATAGTAATTATTTTTTGCAATAATACAAACCTTGTTTTTGTTATAAATGTCGTAATCTGGATCCATCTTTGGATCCATCGTCGCGTCACGGCGAAGAGAAGTATCTCTCGAAGGACCCAATTCTTCTTTCAAAGAATCAAACCCAGGTTGGTCCAATCGAACTCTAGCGACAGCTTTTTCCACGTCGTCAGTGACCAATTCGACATTGAATATACATTTCTTCACAATGTCCTCACGACCGATTTTGTTCAATGCTTTTTCTAAAGTATTTCCTGCACAAACAGATGTTTTTTTTTGTTTTAATTAAACAAGAACTAATAAATAACTTGTTACTTGTTAAAATTTCATAATTTCTATTTTATTAGTTACAATATATATTCAGGGCTGGCTCGTTTCTGTAGACAAAACAGGCAATTAACTGGGGCACAAGAATATTAAAAAAAATTGTTTTTTAATTTATTAATCAGTTAATATTATTTTAAAATAAAGCTACTATAAAGGTACGGTCTGATTTACTATTCAGTGGCTATTTAAAAAAAATTATTCTATATTCTCTAGCTGGACCAGCCCTGAATATATATTATTACAATATATTATTTTAATTAGTTGCAAACAAACTTGTACAGATATTTCTTTTCAATGATAAACAATTATGATATAATTATATTTCTTTTCAATAATAAACAATTATTATATAATTATATTTCTTTTCAATGATAAACAATTATTATATAATTATATTTCTTTTCAATGATAAACAATTATTATATAATTATATTTCTTTTCAATGATAAACAATTATTATATAGTTCGAACTCCTTTATAAGTATATTCCAGTACAACTATAAGTTTTCTTTATTCACTTTATATATCTAAAAAAAATAAATTATACTAATAAAAATAATTTATTATCAATTTCAAGATATTGATACTGATCGGTAAAGCCAATCAAGATGTATCATTAAACGGTTACAAAAATTAAACAACCGTAGAAAATCGTTGTTGAATCGATAAAATATTTCTATCAATACTGTCACGAATAACGAACACAAAATAACTCTGACGTAACAACAGCTTTAAATATTTATGCTTCCTATGTAGTCATGTTTCCTCTTCTTTAGACGTGTCTAAAAAATTCTTTTACCGTTCAAAACCTGCAATCACTTAACGATAATTCGTTAAAAACGATTTCACATAAAAACAATAACTTTATCGAACCAACTTTTCAATTAAAAAAATCTAAAGAAATTTTGTTTACATTCCTGTCACTCTACAAAAATGTCAACGACAGATTTTCCATTGATAACGATCATCCTTGAACGATACAGACCTGAGCTCATTGAAATCTGACATTCTTGACAAGTTGATCTCTTAAATAACAACGACAGTTCACTGACGTACGTGTTGGTCGCTACGTTTTGATATTCTTGATACAAAGATATAAACATGTTTGCGTTTATGTCTGGTCAAGAAGAAAATTAAAAAAAAATATATATATATATATATATTTAACAATTAAAAAAATAATATAATATTACAGGAAAAAGAAGCTTGGAAAACAACCGAATGCACAATCACTTTCACTGTATTCTTGTCGAGATAGCCCGCACTTCTGTTTGTTTTAAGCGATTGCAGGACAGAAACTATGTGCTACGTGCATTTCTGCCGTATGTCAGTGTCTTTGGTATTGGTAAAAAAAAAGAGGGGGAAAGGAGTCCATAGGTTTATGTCAGGCATAATAATGCAGGATGAGATCACCAACTACGTTGCTCCTCAGATTCCACGCGTCTTAGTCAAACGCGCCTTGTCTGATTAATCGACCTTGCCAAGAAACAGGTTCTTTTTAATTTTCGCTATCTGTTACTACATCTAATGCCTGTCCTCGCGTACAACACAATCGTACAATCTTGTAAAAAAATAAAAGAGAACAGCTCTGTATACAAGTTTGAATGAATGATTATACGAATACATGGAGAAGTTGAAGATAACATTAATTTATAATCAGAATAAACGTGAAGAATGATGAAAGTTCAATTGTACGCAATGTATAAAAAGAGAAGTTTGTTTTGCAATGTGTAATATTGAAACTAGAAGAACAAGAGTTAAAATGTTGAACCAAAAATTGATGGTACAATCAGAAACTTATACATAACCTGATTGCTTTGAGAAAGTGAGTAAATGGTAAAATTACTGTAACTCTAAGAACTGAATACTGATACGCTGTAAGTGTATATTTATAAAGATGAAATAACGGGTACTGTAAACAATGCGTATCACGATACCAGTAATAACTATGCCACTATCGGGTAATTAATGTTAGATATGATGTATTAAATACCAGTGAAGGAATAATGCATAAATTTGTTCGAACAGTAACTGAACATAAAGAGGAATCATCATACTGAATTCTAAATTTTGTCACGTATTTAAATCACAACTATAATCAACAGCTTATTCAAATGTTGACTATCTGTGTAAATATGTAGACAAATATATTCCTCATTTAAATGTGTACCGATAAAAATATAATTATCTTGTTAAACTACTCCCAAATAAATTTTCATATTGCTGATATATCTTTTTAATATTGTAACTCGATTCAAGTATTTACAAAAAGAATTTATAATAATTCTTAATAATTAATTCTTAATTTATATAATAATTATTATTTAATATCATAATTATTAATAATATTATTTAATATCATTTATGGAATATAAATGGAAGATTTAATAATAGTAAATTAATAATTATTATATAATAAAAAAATCTAATTCAAATTAATTATGAGAACTGCATGCTTACTATTATTAAATCTTCCATTTATATTCCATAAATGATACTAAATAATATTATTAATGACCCAAATTTAATACACCAGAAGAACTGGAAGAATTTACATCCAGAAATAAGGCTGCTTTAAAACATTTGTTAGAAAAGCAAAGAAACTATTAGGTTGTCCCAAAAGTTTCCTTCGTTGTATCAATAAGTATTGGGTGCATAACATTTTTATCTTACAATATATTATTTTATGTAGGATCCATTTTGATTTATCACCTTCCTCCATTTCTCGTTTAATAGATAAGTCTGAATATTTATATAAACACTGCCAAATGAAGCTGTTGCGTGAAAACAACGGAAGAAACTTTCGGGACAATCTAATATATAATACTTATGAAACTCACCTGTAGCTTTGTTACCATTGCCCTGCCAAACTTTAAGCATCGCTGCAGCTTGCTGGGCTGGTTTGTTAGCATATTCCTGTTTAATCGTGGATACTTCATTCGGCGGTATGTTTAATTCCTCCGCTAGTTTTTCCCAGTCCTTGTCCAACAGATTTGCAATATCGGTCAATCGTATGGTCGCTCTGTGAATAGCGTCTGGACGACCTGAAGGTATAATTAACGTTTAAAATTCTCATAGAAACAGCCGTTCCCTCGTGATCAGCGTGAGAATATCCACGTACTTATGCCGCCGTCGCGTAGAAAACTATAATTCTTCGAGAGTTCCAACAGATCCACCTCTGAGACTGCTGTTTCCGGCGAAATTTTCTCCGGCAACAAGATGTTTAACGTGCATATAGGCGTTTGCGGCAATTCACCCTTAGGAACCTTCGGTTCGCTCATGAACATTATTCGACCCATCATGTCCGCAGCATCTGGATCTTTTATTCTTGCCGTGAACGGAACTCTGTTTTCCTTGAAGGCTCTAAATGGTAGCTGAAGCTGTTCGCCGCTCTTCAATACTGGCACAAGGTTACCCGAAAACTCCATGTACTGCGTTTTGCCTTCCAGCACCTGTGGGAACCATTTTATACAATGTACACACGCAACAATACGATAATTAAAACGAATGATTCACGTAATTACATGCATTTACCTCGACATCTCGACTCTTCGCGACTTCCGTGAAGTGCTCTTGATTCTCTAAGGTCTTATCTTCTTTATCGTCGGTCATACAAAACACGCGCAGCCTTGCTTCCAGTGGATCTACTCGCTTTGCAAATACTACAAATCTGAAGACAGAATACGTATCGATCAAATTTCGTGTATCGACAAGATTGTAATCGTGCAGGTAGAATACCTGTAGTAGTAACTGATTGATATCGCGAGATGGAATTTGCATTCATTATAACTATTTCGTTCTACGATATTCGGTATACTTTATAAATTGAGATTCTCTTTTTCTAGAAAATTGATGTTTGAAGGAAGGTATGCAAGAAAATATTTCTACTAATTATTACTCGGTAAAATATATCAGGGTAAGTCCGAGATGGATCGACCTTTTGGACAGACCGGTCAGTATTAATATCTCTGTTTTTTTATATAAGTAAAATAAGTAAATCGGATTATTATTATTATTTTAAGGCCGACAATTGTTGCCAAGCCGTATATATATTATAATTTGTCGGTAAGTCGTATATATATTATAAATTGTGTTTAAAATTTTATGCAAACTAGAAAGTAAAATTAAAAAAAATTATTTTAATACCTTCGCAAGCGAGAATTGGGATATATGTATGTGTAAGATGCGAACGTTGGTTTCATAATGGATGCTCTAAGCATGAGAACATTTGTGATTTATGTGGAAAATTGAAGAAAAAGCAACATGTTAACTAATTTTCTCTTGTATTATAATTTATATAAGCTGTATTTTCCGATATGCTTCAAGTTCGGTCTCACCCGCATGTTCGAATTACAGCGTTCACCCATTATGAGTGAGCCTGATCTTAAAAAATACTAAAAAATGTAGCTTATACAAAATATAATACAAGAGAAAATTAGTTGATATGTTACTGTTTTCTAAATTTTCCACATAAATCACAAGTGTTCCCACGCTTATAGCATTCATTATGAATCAACGTTCACACCTTACACATTTAACCCATTCCATATTTGCGAACTTTTCGAAAGAATTTTTTTTTAGTTTTACTTTCCAATATGCACAAAACTTGAAATGTAATTAATAATAAATATACAGCTAATATAATACGGTTCATTTGCAACGTTGGTATTTCTTTATTAAAAAACGAAATAAATATTTTAATCCGTCGCGAAGTATGCTTCATATCTATTCTAAACCACGTTCTTTCGGAAAGAGAAACAGAAAATTACAAATATTTACGATTCTTTATTTACTTGGTTAACCACTTGCGCTGGCAGCTAATTCACAGTTGCGCGTACCAAAACAATACTCTAATTTTATTTATTTATAATCTTGGGCAGTATAACATATTTAACTATACTTCGTCAAACGATCACAGTCGACGTGACATGCAAGTTATTTTTATTTTCGCGACAACCACCTACAACGACGCGTACAACACGTCGTTTGCGACTTTGAAACATAAACATTTCGACGTGCGTGGCACGTCTTTCCAGCGCAAATGGTTAATACAGTTTATTTTAAAACAAAGGAAGTGTTTGAATTGACGAACATACAAAATTTAATTTAAAACTTAATCTCTGAAGAAAATTATGCGTGTCGCCATAGCGGCGCCAGTTCGAGTGCAGAGAGTTAATTTTTCTCGAAACAACAAAAATGTAAAAAAACCAATAAATGCATTTTTCCCCAAAAATGGTCCAACCATCCCCGACTTACTCTGTATATTACACAAGCCAAGAGACACAAAAATATCGTAAACTGTCAAATATCCGACTTTTACATCAAATGTTCTGCGATTACGATACGTTATTTATGTTTTTTAACCGATTGCCGCAAATGACGGCTATAGCCGTCAAATTTTTGTCGATATGTAGGCAAATGACGGCTATAGACGCCATGCAAATTTTAATTATTAAAAAAAGTACAGCGTTTCTACACTTGTTCTTGGTTAACCCATTGCCGCAAATAACGGTTATAGCCGTCAAAAGTTTTTTTTATAAAAACTGTGGCCAAATGTGATAATTTTCACTTCCAAATATACAAGTTACGCTCAATTTCATCTGGTAGACATAAACAATTGAAAAAAAAAAGTGTGTTTCTGAGCGCCACTTCGAAATAAAAAGTGTGCGGCAATGGGTTAACGATCGGTTTGAAACATCTGAGAAACGTACTTAGCCATGAAAGGTACGTGTGTCGCGTGAGTGTACAGCTCCGTGGCCATTTTTGTGGCTTCGGAGATATTCCGGCAATCCATCAACCAGAAGCGAGCAGATACTGTGGTAGTAAAGGAAACGCAATCTTTCACGAACGTCAACGGCGTCGAACCTGTGACATCCTCCCAGACTGCCCGAGACTGACCCCCTGAACGACATACATACCAAGTCCAATAACATTATTAAAATATGTCCGTGCTGCGAATGGAGAATCGGCAGAAGTGATATGTGTGGGATAGTAAATCCGATGCGACCGAGATTAATTACAATACGACGCTTTCAGCCCGGAATATTTGCGAGCGCCCTTTGATTGTCGAGCATATCGAAATATACTAGACCTTCCACGTCGTCTAATTTTGTAACTAAACACAAATAATAATTTTGTAATAAATTATTGAAGATTCGATCATTGAAAAAGGAAAATTTGAGAAAAATACGTCGCGGTGAGAACACTGTTCGAAGGAACTATCGAAGGCTTCGAATAGTTGTATTAACCCTCTATAGCCCGAATTTCGTCCGCTTATCAGAGGAAAAATTACGATTGATTACAGTTTTCCGCTTTGATTCGAAAATTCTTAACCCTTTTAGCGCCGGACGACGATATATCGTGGTTCGCTACAATTGCCAAAAGTGCCAACGACGATATATCGTTGCGCGTGTAATAGCGCCTTATTCTTCGCATTGCGAGAAAGCTTTATCTCAAAATAAATTTATAAACGATTTATAAATCATCTAATTTGATTGTAAACGATCTAATTTCGTTGGAAAAGAATTTAGAAACCGGTTTGGGAGTGACTTTTTCTCGCACTGTACCGTCGAGTTATCTTTTATTTTTCTGTGTTAAATATCATAAATTTTTTTACTAAATAAATTGGAAATGCAAATTATATATTGCGTACTAAGCGGTTTATATAAAGTTACGATGAAACGATGCCTTTTCCTATGTGTAAAAACATTTTGAAATAGAGAACTCAATTTTTATATTTTTCAGAATAATTTATAATTATGTTATTCGTATGATTTTCAATCGATATTGAAAAATTAGTATCATTGCTTCATTCTCTATTTCGTCCTGAGTACGTTGCTTTTTTAATCGTGTAAATATCATTTGTAGTTTGCTTTCTATGAGCATTTTTCCAAATCCTTGTATATTTGTCAAATTCGGTCGGTTATCTTCGCATAGGCACTCGTTTTTCGCCCGCCACTAAAAGGGTTAAAGTAATAACTGCTACAGATGAATCGTGGTATCTGCAGTAATACGGTAATCAAATGTAATAGTACTGTAAGCGATAGAGAAGAATTGTATATTTTGTGAAGGCTGTGAGAATCGGCCAAGTGCGTCCACTTAGGACTGCGTTCCTCTTTTTTTTTTCTCTAGAACATTTCCTAGGAAAAGCCCAGCGTAAAAACAGTCTGAGAAGGCACGTCGACCGGAGCAGGTCGAATAAAATATTAACACATTGAGGACGTGTGACGAGATTTCTCGTGTTTTGTATTTCAGATCTTGAAAAGGTGAAAATAGGAAACGACGATGTATGGAAGGTTACTTTTACAAAGTTATCCGTTCAATTCAAACATTAAATTAAGAACCATGTTTAGAATACAATTTATTCTCGAAAGCATGTAACCAAGGATTTATTCGATCGTAACTTTATTCCCTAGTAAGTTTTACAGAAACAAGGTCCCGTCGTCAATGTGTTAAGTTGTCCCGAAAGTTCCTTCCGTTATCTTCGCGCGATGCTTTCGTCTAGCAATGTTCAAATAAACATTCAGCCTTATATGTTAAACGAGAGATGGTGGCAATAGCGCACAATGAATCCTGTATAAAATAATAATATATCGTAAAACATAAAATATTATGTATCCATTCCTTATCAATAAAACGAAAGAAACTTTTGGAACAACCTAATATATTATTTACCGATAGCTCGTTTCCAATTTCTTCTCGCCGTCAGCCTTCCTTACAGTACAGTGATAACTAAGTAAAATAAATTTTTTAAAATACAGGTACATTGATTTGTTACTTTTAAGTCACAGAAAGCCATAGAGGGTTAAAATTCTAACTGTTAAACTGGAAGAGCTGTTCTTACATTCTTTGCCAATGTTCGTTTAAAATTGTAATTAAGTGGTAATCTCCGGTTCCTCGCATATATTTGGTTATCGTTTCGCTAACACCGGGCTTAAAGTATCAACGAACGCGAGGAAAACGTGGTTATTCATTAATGTTATCGTGTTATTAATTATCTTTGCTCGGTTCGTTTAAAATATGTGTCGCGAAGAGGAAACTCGTTCCAATTATTAAAAAGCTCTCGACTTGGGATAAAAACGAACTGTATTCCGGATCAATATTGTGTAACAAATATAAAGAAATAATTATCTTTCGCAAGATGCAAAGTAACTCGTGTACAAAAGATATTCCTTATTTGCATTCTTTTTCTTTAATTGGATAATACCGGTGTTAAAAAAATATATAGATAATATACATACTCGAGTAATCAATGTCTTTGTTTGAGAGTACGAATAAAAATATATAAATTAATGCGAGATAATGAGCATGTTTGTTTCACGTTTCATCGTACGACGGAATCGGAAAAATTTGTACTTAATATCGGTCACCATAAGTGCGTTGATGTTACGTGCTGTATCGTGTGTGTGGGTAATGTAAAACAAAAATACACGCTGACCGTATGATAATGCTTGCCAAATGAAAATAAAGCGTCATTCATTGAAAATCGCGCAGAAAGCAAACGCGAATCGTGTGAATATGCGTTTAATAATAAATAAGCGGTAAAAAGAAGAAGAAAAAAAAAAAAAAGAAACAGAAGACGTGAAATAATTTCAATAAAAACGCGGCGCAATGTATGTCGAAAACATATCTTCCTGTTCTTTTTCTTTTATTTATTTATTCTTTTTTTTTCTCTCGTCGCATTGAAGATTTTAAATATTTTAATAATTACTCGATAAGTGAATGTTACTCAACCAAACAGAAACGAGAATTTGATCGAAAACATAGTACGGAAAAAATGAGCAATCGAATTTCAGGCTCGAAAGATATTCGGTATATAACACCGAAATAAAATAAATACAGCGTGGCTGTAACAAACAGTAAGATTATAAAAAGACAATATTGTCAGTCTTTGTATCGGTAACGTGTCGTATGATTCATATTATAATGATCTAAAAATACATATATTTTGGGAACACAATTTTATAGAAGTTATAAATTACAAGCCTAATATCGAAGCGGTTACCAGTCAAACGAATGTGCTGAAACAAAAACTTTGAAGTTAACGCTTACAATGAGCTAGGTAGTAAAATTTTATCTACGTTAATTAATAATCCATACCTAAATGACTCAATCCTAACAATATGCAAGCATTAACAATGAATCACAACAAGATATGTATACAACAATGGTACTCAACGAAATGTTTCTATGAAACATGCAGCTACCATCTCCCTTTTAAATCTCTATCCGAAGGTCTCCGGGACATATCGCTCAACTGTACTTCGATTACTTTCCCAAGCAACATAAGAACCTCCTAAATAATAAATCAAACATAACAAACCTACACTTTTACACTGAGCGCCTACAAGATCAACAATTAGATACAATTATTCCAACCGCGACGCAAAGAGACTCTTAACGCAGTCCCGATGACCTGAGAACAGACGAAGATGCCTACCGCCCGCGTCATGCCTGCTAAACTACGAATTGATCTTCGAATGCGTAAGAAATCTGATAAGAGCATATATATATATATATGTACACCAAAGGTGTTGAGGCGTAACAGTTTCAGCACTTATCGGTAAGAGATTCTCCAGTAAGACGGTACGCTGCTCTACAATGTTACGTGCAAGCATATATTACCAGTTATGCTGCACAGAAGTCTCAACGTCGGCGCGTCTCCCGAATATTGATTGATCATGCCTTTGTTGGCTGCTTGCGGCACGGGTATGGTTAAGGTTATCGGTTTGTGGAATTTCCTTCGTCTTGGCTCAACGGTTACGATTGGTGATACCGCTACTCTGTTACCAAGCAGCTTAGCTACGAGATCTGCCGGTATTGGGTGTGCCTAAACAACAAAGTAATCTTGATTAACCCTTTGACTACTGTGGCCGCTTAAAGGCGCTTAGAAATTTTGCGCTTGTGACACTGTGGGCGCCTAAAGGCGCTCGACGCAGTTTGACTTTCTGATGCGGAGTACGCCTATAGGCGCCCTGAAAATTTAAGCTTAACGTTAATATTAAATTTTTAATACGTATAGTAACGATTCTGTGCAGAATACAAATAAATAATTAATATTGTTCCACTGTAGTGAAACTCAGTTTTTCAATTATTCAAATATATTTTCCCAAAAATGTACCCCTGACAAAAAATTTCGCTGTTCTCGGCGTACGCCGTAACTGAATTCCTACCGTATGGTACGGCCGGTGCGTCTCAGAATCTACCGTAGTCAAAGGGTTAATATGATTGTAAATTGGGTTGAAGATTGTACAAATTATTGGACTTTGCGAGGGGTGGTTAACCATTATTGGATGTACGTTACCTCTGACGTGATATTATAATTTTCTTGTATCTGTCGTTATGACACATTTAAATACTTATTAGGTAGCAGTCAAGTGTTGCTTCAATGATTTTTTGCAGGTATGTTAATATTTTACTTTACTAATAATGGATAATGAAAATTACAATTTAGAAAACACCTTTTATATAGCACAGAATAAAACTCTGATAAGTTGTGTATAGAATATTAACATCCAATGATTAATTTCCAGTTTGTGTCATTATGCAGTGTACAATACTCAGTTCTGTTTAGGTGAAAATATAGGTATAGATTGTAGTATGGTATAATTTGGCCAGGACATTAAATAAACCAAACGTTAATTAAATATCTGATAGAATTAATGCCTTAATTATAATAAATGTTCTCAAAGTTTAGAAGAGAAGATGGTTTAAATATGGGCTAGTTGAAGTACTGAACCACGTTAGTTGCTTCATCCTGTTAAGAATAAAATGAAATTATGATTTATGAATAAAAGAAGTTGCGATTTTTATTTTCATATGTTGTTGTATCTTAAAAATCTGTAACAAATTTAGGAATTAATCCTGTGATAAAAGTGCTAGCCCATATTCAGACTATTTTCTCTGTTAATATTTAATTGCATTGTATTCTGAGATCAGTATTTCTGGAGAGAAAATAAATACCTGAAGTCCAACCCTGATCTTTTTAGTAAGAGCCTGCGGTGGAAAAACAGCCTGGACTTGTGGAACAGCCGATGAAGAAACTGTGCCACCTTCTGGACCAACTGCATGAACCTCTTGTCTGATGCGAGACACTACAGCAAAGTAATGTGGAAAGTCTGCAGTAAGTATCCTTACGATCCGGGATGTTTGGAGATCCTCGAGCTGGCTTAATTCTGCAAAAATATTTACAAGTGCTCTATGAAGCTTGCGTCACATACACAAATAGAGTAATGTAAAAATAAATGATTTGGGAAGTTTAAACGCTTGCGGTCCACATAACATTATTCTTAATACTTGAGTTTAATTTTGTAACCTAAAATACTTTATTTCATAATGATAATATCGTTGTAATTATTATTAATAACCTACTGTGTAAGATAGAGAATATAAGATTAGATGCATCTTATTAGAAAAAGAAAAATATCAAATTGTAATCATGAAAATATTCTTTGCTGTGATTTATTTTAGTATGGAACAAGCGCTTAATACTTCAGCTTAATATTGTATCCTAAAATACTTTATTTCAGAATGATAATATCGTTGTAATTATTATTAATAACCTACTGTGCAAGATAGATAGAGAATATAAGATTAGATGCATCTTATTAGAAAAAGAAAAATATCAAATTGTAATTATGAAAATATTCTTTGCTGTGATTTATTTTAATATGGAACAAGCGCTTAATACTTCAGCTTAATATTGTATCCTAAAATACTTTATTTCAGAATGATAATATCGTTGTAATTATTATTAATAACCTACTGTGCAAGATAGATAGAGAATATAAGATTAGATGCATCTTATTAGAAAAAGAAAAATATCAAATTGTAATTATGAAAATATTCTTTGCTGTAATTTATTTTAATATGGAACAAGCGCTTAATGAATAATAAACAGTAATGAAATTGATGAAAGAAGATATGAAAAATTAATTGTACCTTCTCCTTCAAAGCTCTCGTTAAGCACATCTTGGACAGCCTCCTCGCTGGCTTCCAGTGTGTGCTCGCGCCAAGTTTCTCCATTATCCGATCGAAGTATTACTATTTCTCGTTCTTTTCCTCGCAACGAAGCAAAGTGTGGTACTTCTATGATGACGGGTCTATATAGAAAAAATTATTAATATTATTGCAAAATTTGACAATATATTCATACATCTTACGTTAATAAATAAAATTATGTCTCATCTACGAACCTAACACATTGTATCTTACATTAATTATTATAATTTAGAAAAAGGGAATATAAGAATGTTTATTACTGTTTATTCGTATTTATATAACATTTTACGTTAATAAACAAAATTGTGTCTTATCTACGAACCTAACACACTGTATCTTAAATTATTTATTATGATTTAGAAAAAGGGAATATAAGAATGTTTATTACTGTTTATTCGTATTTATATAACATTTCACGTTAATAAACAAAATTATGTCTTATCTACGAACCTAACACATTGTATCTTAAATTATTTATTATAATTTAGAAAAAGGGAATATAAAAATGTTTATTACTGTTTATTCGTATTTATGTAACATTTCACGTTAATAAACAAAATTGTGTTTTATTTATGAATGTAGCACATTGTATTTTACATTATTTATTTTAATTTAGAAAAAAGGAATGTGAGAAAGTTTATTACTGTTCATTCGTATTTATATAACATTTTAAGTTAATAAATAAAATTATGTCTCATCTCTGAATGTAACACATTGTATTTTACAGTATTTATTATAATTTAGAAAAAAGGAATATAACAAAGTTCATTAATTACGATCATCTGAGTATTTTGAAATTTATAAGAATTACAGAAATTATTGTGTTCATAGTTTAAAAACAATCATTCTCTAATCGCAATAATTAAGCTGGTCAAGGTTAAACTTTTTCAAGATATGAAAGTCACATTTGAATAATAGGAGCACTTTAATCGAGTACAATAGTACACGAATGTGGGTCAGCAAAGATTATCTTAAATCTCTTTGTTACATGCCAACGTTATATTTTGCGATGAATCAGTCAATAATTTATAGAATTTAGATCAGCTTAATAATATTAAAAAGCTTGAAAGTACAGTCGTAAAGAATTTCTACGATATCTGACCTTGTTTAAACAACTTTTATCACTTGATAAAAAGAAGAGTACACAATTCTGTTTGAACTGACAACAGCGACCTTCGTATTGAGTAAATACTTAAACCTATCAAAAAGCTATTAGTATCGTATCTACCTACTTATAAATTTCTCGTTGAAAAAAATATTCTTTAACTAACTGCTGCAGGGAAACCGTGTTTTCAGAGGGTTGACTGTACACAACCAATTTTCTTTTTACACGATTTCGAAATAACACGGTCCTAAAAAAAAAACAGCGTCTGCTTTTTTTTACACAGTTCATTTCCTCTGACGCGGTTTCAAAACCATTTTCTTTTTAAAGAAGACAGCAATTTTATTATCAAATAGCGACGGATAATTACTAAATATTATTACTAGTATTTTTAATTTAAAGTTTTTCTACTCTTTCTTCTCTATCGATTCTAATTTTATTTTAGTTAATAATTCAATTATGTACGAATTTGATTCTACTGTTAAATAAATAAATATATTGTACGTGGATACCAATATATACATCTCAGAACTTATACAGTTAACTCTTCATCGTTTTTCGAATTAAATATAGTTCTATATTTCACCTTATACGGTTTCTCTTAAAAGTCTTAGGACACTCACTGTTTTTAATACAACTTGCTTTCTACGTACAATATGAAATTTGAATTAGTCTGGTTACTAAAACCATTAATACATTAACAGCATATAATTTTTTCATCGCACGAAGCGTTAGATTAAAAAAACAATTTCTTCGAATCTTTCAATTAGGATAGATTCTTTACATTATAGATCCAACCTTAAGACTTTTAACACGTTAACCCTTTCGCTTCGGCTGTCCAGTCCGCCGAAGTACTGCCACTAAACGGAAGCGCGCCGTGCGGTATGCGTTGTTGCTGTATATACGTTTTCCTGAGTCTTAAATAACTATTTTGCCGAATAAAACAATCTTATAAACTTTTATAACTTATAACTTTTACTATATTATTATAACTTCTATAACTTATAAACATTTATAACTATAGTCGTATACCACAAGCTTATAAGCGGCGCTCGAAGCGAAAGGGTTAACCACCCATTGCCGCAAATGACGGCTATAGCCGTCAAATTTTTGTCGATATGTAGGCAAATGACGGCTATAGACGTCATGCAAATTTTAATTATTAAAAAAAGAACAGCGTTAGTACGAAGTGTTCTAACGCATACACTTGTTAATTATTGAGTAATAAAACTGTGACCAAATGTGATAACTTTCACTTCCAAATATACAAGTTACACACAATTTCATCTGGTAGACATAAACAATTGAAAAAAAAAAGTGTGTTTCTGAGCGTCACTTCGAAATAAAAAGTGTGCGGCAATGGGTTAAACGCCACACCGATTTTGGTCAACTTTCCTTTAGACTGTGTGCTGTGATAGTAATTCAAGAACTTTTGATCGCAATGTAGTTAAGAATTTAAGAAGAAAATTGTAAAAGTTTGCAAAGGAAAGTCGTATCTTTGTTTAATGTGATTCGATAGAACCCATTAATGAATTACAAGATATTATTTTTTGAAATTGATACTGTCAGTCCTCGGAAACCAACGACGCCTAAACAAAAATTTCAGCGTCGATCCCCAGGGACCGGCGTGGCGCTTAACGTGTTAAATGGCAATGTATCTATAGAAACCGTATCTTTTTTTTACTATAGAAGCTTACTATTGAAATAAACGTACTATACCACTTACTATAGAAACCGTATCTTTTTTTTTACACAGATTTTTAAAAACGTATCCACAATCTAAAACCATCAAGTTACGTGAAAATTGGGTTTATATTGTAGGATTTGGTAACGTACCCTAAGAATTTGGCACCCACAGGTCCAAGCTCAAGGATACGGCTGGCCAGAGCTTCTCCTTCCATCAATGGCGGCGGGTTCGTCAATTTGTCCCTTCTCAAATACCTGCACGTAACACGCATAGGCATTGCGGCTTTCCTAGGAGGAACTATCACTCGTACACCGCTATGCCTGCAGCCACGCATGGCACCGCCTCGTGCATCCACCAGGAAGGAAACCAGGAAGCTGTCATTTACACAACGAAGATGATTATAGACAAAATCCAGTGTTCAACAGTGACAACGTAAAACGTCGGTTTAGCTCGGGGCGTTACGATATGCCGAGAGAGAAAATAGAGAGACTTGAAAATAAGAGCGTTCATTGCATGGGGGCTAATTATTCGGATACTCATAAATCATTATTCAATACTATTACATACGAATATTGTGCGAACATTTGGCTCTTCGGCAAATAATACGACCATGCTGATTGCTTCACTTAAATCAAACCAATTATAATTAAATAAAAATAAATATTTTTACTAATATGTATATACGTATACTATTTACACTAATCTATTTTTTTTTTCTTTTTTTGAAGAATTGGTACGTTTTTAAGGTACATATATAGGATTTGACGCAAATACGAAAATAACGTTACAGATGAAAATATTAATAAACACGGTGCAGTTTTATAAATTGTAATTTCCGAGGGAACGAATAAATATTCTATAATTCTCTTTTTTTTGTTTCTTTAATTATAATATAGTAAAAATATTTTAGAGCGCCAATTAAAAAAGTCGACTGAATTGTTTCTTAAGTACGAAGCGCACGCCAAGCCGAAAAGCAACGTTCACGATCAATTTTTCACTAAAAGCGTCAAGTCAAAGAGTATAAAAATTATTTTTCAACGTGTCAGATTATCCCGAAGACGGATTTATATACACGACCGTGTTACAATGCTCCGATTTGTACCGTGAAAGTTTAAAAAAAAAAAAAAAACAAATCATATGCTTTGGTTATGATTCATTGCTGCGTATGAGTAACTGTAAAAAAACATATATATATATATATAAATTAATCACAAGACAAGAATGTGCAAAGATAAGTTACATGAAAAATGGAGCAAATTAAATCTTAAATTGATTAACTTTAATTGAACAGTACGGCTTGTGAGCTTGTGTCAGGGATTTGCTGCATGAGTATGCGATGTCTGTAAGCGTAAAACTAATTAACACTGAACACTATTTAAACGAAAAAAAAAAAAAAGAAAAAAAAATTGATAAATAAAAAGAATCATCATAGTTGAATCAAATTTGAAAACTCATTTCATTACTTCCTATTATTGACTGATGACTGTGCTGGTTGAAACTGAGTTCCATAATGAACCTGGTAATTATTCACAGAGATGTTGCATACAATACGTGCACAGTGAATATAAACAGCGTTAGACGATTCGATGCTTCATTTGCATTCGCTTAATTAGCACGCGACACCGTAAAAATATTCGTACACGCAATAAAACGCCTTCGCGAAGAGCATTTATTATTTCTTTTTTTTTTCTTCCTTTCTTTCATTTTTTTTTTTTTTTCCAACACATTGAGCGGTCTAAAAATATCGATCGTACATAAATTCCGCGAAGGTTGCTCAAGTAAGATGATGTAATGGGTACTCTTCAATGTACACCGTGTTTTTTGAATACATTATTGCTTATAGCTATAATGAAACACGATGTTTACTAAATATTGAATTGTGTATTCGCGTGGAATAAGTTTTTAGGAGATAACTATTTTTCTAGGAGATCGATTTTAAAACCGGGGTACTCAAATGATGTAATTCAATATTAGAATTTATTTAGTAACAATAATTTTTGGTATATTTAGAAGAAGAAATGGTAATGTGGATCTTTTTTGTAAAAAGAAAAGTAATAATAATAATAATTTTAGGTAAACATATGGTAAATATTAGGTAAATATATTTAACAATCATAAAAAATGTTAACCAACGTGTTTCATATCATTAGATATAAAATATATCTAATTATAAGTTATATAATATATAACTATAATTTACAAATAACTAAAATATAACTAATTTATAAATATAATTATAAATTATTCTAACATATTCGAAAATCTACGTTTTCGAAAACAGAGTAATACAAAACACAAAAAAATTTTGTCACTCGTTACAATATTATTTTCTATCAATTAAAAAATCTTTATTCTTTAAGCGTAAAACAGAAAAAAAAGATTATTTTAGAAATGAAAATATAGAATACACTTTAACTACAAATTATTCCCTATTACCATCAATACAATTTTCAAAATAATCCAATATCCCTCAACAAAGAGAACATATTCTCAAATAACTAATCTTACTGTTCTGAACTTTAATCTCATTACCACCCAATGTAATCTAGATAATGTTTTACATTAAGCAATAAAGATGGTAATAACACCTTTGAAGATCGCTATATAACAAATTTTGATTTTAAATAATTCACGATACAGACGTTAGTATGATCCTTTTTATCCATTTATTAAGCAATAATGGAACTTAATGATTATAGCTACTAACGTAGTTAAATGTAAGACGTACTTCGGAAATAATATTACCATATTACCACCTCTTCTCCTATCGTTAATTAATTAATTAATTTTTTTATTCACGATTTGAATTAAAATTTATTTGATTCGTATATATTCATTGTGCCACCACCTCTTCTTCTACCGTTAATTAATCAATTAATTTTTCTATTCACGATTTGAATTAAAATTTATTTAATTCGTATATATTCATTGTGCCACCACCTCTTCTCCTACCGTTAATTAATTAATTAATTAATTTTTTTTATTCACGATTTAAATTAAAATTTATTTGACTCGTATATATTCATTGTGCACTAAGTTCTAAGAGTAACTAAACTTGAGCGACTACGGGCATTGTGCGACTATAAGGGCAACGTATCAACATAAATGAACTCGGAAGAGCGGTACGGCAAGTAGCAGAAGCTAAGATTCAAGAGAAGATCACTTACTTTCTCCACTGTGGAATTCTGCGAGTAGCGCAAATAAAATAACAGAGAGGATCGGGAACAAAATAAAAAACGCGTTAGTATCCATTCGTTCAATAAATATGTTGGTGAGAGATGACGACATAGATGAAGTCGAGATTCTGAGCTAGCGCAACTTTACAGATTTTCGAACACATCTAATGTTTGTCAGCACGTACGCATAAATTTTGTTCTTTCAGACGTCCTCAAAGCGCTTCCGTGCTATGATGATGATCGTGTTTCCCGTTTCATTTTTTTCTTTTTCTTTTCTTTTCTTTTTTTTTATTCCAAAATTCGAAATCACCGCACGAAAGCCACTTCTCTATCGTACAAAACTACAAAACAGGGGTTAACAATAATAATTATGTATTATAGTAGAGACGCAACGAGGCCACATCACTCACACACTGCGAAAAAAAGACATACGTTAGGGTAGCAACGTAAAACAGGTTGTTCCGAAATCTGTAATATTTAATTTGCTGTTGATTTTTTGATTTTTACCTTTCAGGAATTTATTGCGCGCGAAATGTAAAAATAATTTTTTGTTTTTTACTAGTTATCGATAGCAAACGTGTGAATTGACAGATTTCGGTACGTGTGCAAAAAATAGCTGAAAACTTGTCACGAGAGGAAACGGGGACAATCATACGAGCAGCAGCCATTGTGAGAAAAATGTGTCCAGAGTGATTAAACTATTGTTAAACTAAAAGACGAACGATTCTTTCTGTATATCTACAAGAGCACTTCTAGAATTTGTTGGAAAATTTGATATCTATTAAATAACTATATCTTTGTCCGATTTCTATTATGTTTCCTTTTTTTTTT
>SMSQ01026297.1:81392-96565 GCA_019453375.1 Ctenoplectra terminalis | reverse complement strand
TTTTTTTTTTAAACAATACTTCAAGTTTTCACAACAGTCCTTTGAAATTTAAGAAAATTTACGAATGCGAAGAGTTAAAAATAAAATAAGTGACATATACACATATTCTGAAAGCCTATACTACGATTTATTTCGTTCAAGTCGCATTTTGTTCACAAAACTCATCTCTCTCGTACGGTTTGAGATTTTGTTCTTTCTCTATCAAAATTTCAACATTTTTCTTCAAAAGTCCGCTGTTTTATTATTTCTCAAAATTTTTTTTAATCGTCTACGTTATACCGCAGCCATTGGTATATAATTTCTAAAACTCTTAGAGCTTTTTATTTCAATTGAACCGTTTATTATCATTAATATATTTTTTATTATCAATTTTTCTTATTAATATATTTTTTCTTATTAATCTTTATTATTTTTCTTATTAATATATGTTTTATTATTAATTTATATTATCTTTATTATTAATATATTAATATATTAACATATTTTTGCAGCTTTAAGTTACGAGTCATGTACAAACTCATAAATCTGCCGTAAATAAATAAAAAACAAATTTTTCTTACGATACAAACGTCCAGTAAAAAATCCTGAAAGTTTCAAATTTACACCGATACAATTTTTTCATCGAGAAATTTTCAACACCCCCTAGACGCCTAATAGGATATCGATGCCGCTGCAATCGAACTAGCGACCTGGGTCAAGGACTTCCGGTGAGGTTGATTTCACTATTATCGATTCTTGAGCACGAGGTTTGCGAGAGTCAGAACCCTCGTGGTATGATTCAGAACAGGGCGCCGTGACGGCGGCTGTTCGAAGGGGTACGAGACCTTTCCTGACTACCAGTCGACCTTTACCATTGAAACTGTGAGTTGAACACTACAAGTCAAATATTCTATCTTCTATTTTTTTCTTTTTTTTTAGTTCTAAATTATACAATTTTTATTCATCTTGCAATCAAACTGGACACAATTTCTTTTACGATAAATTAGTCACACGTTCAATTTCATAGCAAAGTAACAAACATAGAAGTTGGTTAACATGTGCTTTCTTTTCTATTTATTTATAATAAATATTGTAGCACACATGGATTGGAAAGTTTATTTTCTAAAAAATTTTTAGTTCAATTAACTAAAAACCAATCAAGTCTTTAATAAGATTTAAACCAATAAGTCAAATTATATCATTCAAGTCATTCAAGTCATTCAAGTCATTGCCAAGCAACCCGTTAGAATCGTTTTATATTCTTTTTTTCCCACTATTCTTCTTCCGAATTTTGTGCTCTGAATTTCTATTTCGAAGGCCGGTGTCGAATTTTACGCTCCCGAATTTTCTCCGGACGGCTGCAATATTTAATAATTAAATTTTATATAAATTATAAGCTTTGTATAAACAATACACGAACGACAATAACAAGTGTCACGAATATTTTACGACGTGATTTCTCAAAATAAATGCTTGTTAACATTTATATGCTCCTCAAAAATAGGTATACAAATGATACTAGTTTTCTTTATTTATTATATTAATTGTTGACACCACACATGTGTCAAGAACATCGGAAGGGGGTTAAAATGATTCATTATATAAATATATAGATTTTATTTCTTTTAAATAGTTTTTGACGCAATGTATAAAAATGGGGAAGATAAAAATTTAGACACTTATAATGTATACAATAACATTGGGGATAAAATAATTCATTATATAGATATATAGATTTTATTTTTTTTAAATAGTTTTTTACGCAATGTATAAAAATGGGACAGATAAAAATTTAGACACTTATAATGTATACAATAACATTGGGGATAAAATGATTCATTATATAGATATATAGATTTCATTTTTTTAAAATAGTTTTTTACGCAATGTATAAAAATGGGACAGATAAAAATTTAGACACTTATAATATATACAATAACATTGGGGATAAAATGATCGGTATCTAAAAAAGTGACGATAATAGATATTAGAAAAAATATATGATGTAAGAGAAACAAATCTTCAACTATATAGTTCACAGAAAATCGTGGAAATTATTAAAAATATTAATAATTTCTATGAGAAATTAAGAATCGGTCAGTCGATCGCTTTGGTAGGTTTAGTGTTAACCCTTTGCTCTCGCGAGGTGACTCTCACTCACCACTTGGATTAATGCAGCGACTCGAATCGCGCATAATATAATTATTTTATTTCAACTTTTCGTGCATCTTCACATTATACAAGACTCAATATTGAATCTTAAGCTTGATAACTTTGGTTCGTGCAATATTTTAGAAAGCACTCGTCAAAATCCATTCTCTGTTCCTCGGGACAAGTATCGCAAAAATGTGTCTTTCGAGTGCAAAGGGTTAATATTTTAAGGAATATGTCGACAAGTTATTTTTTTACTCCTAACTTCATATTTTAAACAAATACATTAAATTACCGAACAGTAGAAAAGAAATAAAATATTTAACCAGTACTTGGAAACAACTAGTGTAGCTGCCCGGCAAGCCGGGAAGACGCGCCTCAGGGTTTCCCCTATATCGTCCGCCTCGAAGGGCCAGCAGCTCTACAATCCAGCTACACCACGGCCCCGACAAGGGCGATGGAAAAATCCAGCAACGCCGCAGAGCGTTTCCTGCGGACGAGTCCTTTCGTTACGTGAGGGCCCATGAAGGAGAGACTCCTCCAGGAAAACGTGTGAATTTCTAATCCGAGAAGCATATTAGGGTTAAAATTCCGTATCGATATCCAGAATGTTGGATTCAAATCTTCCCGCCAAGTCTGATAGGTCGCTCTAATAGTAATTAATGACTAGAGCATCGCTCTGCCTTTATTTTCTTTTCTTTATGTTCTATACATACTTGATAGAATACGAGTAATAAAAGGTATTGTTTTATAACGCTACACTTGAATTGTTCTATACCAGTCACTCACAATATCCTAAGGGACTTCGAGACAGATTCTCTAGAACCAGAATAGAAGTATTCTTTTCCCATTTAATTCTTAACACATTGACAGCCGGTCCCGCGAAAACGCGGGTTTCTGAGTCTGTCACTTGAGCGCCGGCCCCGCAAGAACGCGGATTTCTGAAATCCACCATGAAATAAGAAACTGTGTTTTTTTCTATAATTCTAAATAAAAAATTTCGATTCTGTTTCTATTTTTAATTACCGTTGAATTGTATACGACGAATATACAAATAAAATGTTCTATTTCACGAAAATATATAACGTTTTAAATATTTCTTTTTTTGCTATTCAGTGAGCAGAAACAACCGAATAAGGCCGGCGTTTGGTATTTAACACTAGAACCACCAAACTGGTCAAAATGACCCATTCGTAATTTTTTACGGAAATTTTATAAATTGACTATGGCATCTCTCAGCCAATTTTCCGTGATCTTCTGTTAAAAATGTAGACAAACCTTTGTTTCCCTTGGAAATGCGTATTTTTTTATACACCTTTCATCATGATTTTTTCGATAGAAACAAGTATGCTTTAATCGTCGGTAGTTCTAGTGTTAATTGGCCGATACGTTGCCGGCGCTCAGGCTTTAAATGTCTCTTAGATCACCGGCTGTCAATGTGTTAACACAGAATTTAATTTTTCGCTTGAAAAAAATAGTTAAAAAATTTTTCAAAAATCTTTAAATCGTTTCCAAAAAGAAAAATTGTCTCATTACGAATCAATTACGAATTTCTAATAAAAAGTTAATTTTCTAAATTTGAACTATTATTTCTCCACTATCAAAAGAAAACGATCCGACTCGTCTCGCAAGCTTCAATAAAATTGATCAAAAATACATAAACCAAACGCATATCGATAAATCTCAGCTCAATACAGCTACGATCGCTCAATTCGAACGAAAAATACACCTTTCGTTTCGTCAATCTATCACCTCTTTCCTTTTATTACCTTCTTTCTGTCGCTTCCTCTTTCATCTACATTTATTATGAACGGAATAAATTTACGACTCGTAAAAGCAAATGAATTACCGAAGCGACAAAGATCTCGTAACACTGATCCATTCCGTGAAGTCTGATTCGTTGCTATCTCTAAGCGAGACTACAATCAATCGAATCGTTTCGAACGATCTGACAAATCGACGGAACATTCTTTGCTCCTCCTGCTGGTTCGTTCCTCGTTTTTTCCAATCTCTCTGTTCATTTACCACGTAGAGTTGCCACGTACCAAGTGACTCATGGGGGTTGAAACGCTTCCTCAGGTTTTTACTACCCGGATCGTAAACGTACTCTGAGCAGGCCATAAGCCAGACAAAAGATTCCCGTGGGCTAAACGTGGCTTTTTCTCTTACTGCCCTCTAAAGGCGTGTTCACAACGATCGAAACGCGTCGACGGTAATTCCCGAGCTTACATCACCGGTGGAAGAAACGGTCGAGGAACAATAAATATTCGGCAATTTCTTTGTCTCTATGCCAGTGCCACAAAAATTCAAATAAACCGGGCTTCGTTGTGAGTACGGGACACGGTATGTCGGCTGTGTTTTTGGTTCTTTTTTTTTTTTGCTTTTTCCGGTTAGTTTATTTTCAGAAATATCTTCGTTAAAAGAACCATTTTATAGCGGGATAAATGTTATCGTTGCGACACCGTTAGGGTGTAGTGAAAAAATGCACGGGATACGTTGGAAAGAATGATAAAAAAAGAATTTATGAGTATTGAAATACTGGATTTAGAATACTGGAATTTAGTATAGTAATTTATGATGATAATGATAATTACTGCAAAAAATAATATTGAAATTTAGTACAGTAATTTATGATAAATAATTATTATTACAAATATAGTACTATTATGCACGGAATCTATGAACAAGAATATTAAAAAAAGAACTTGTGAGTATTAAAAATGTTTGAAATACTGAAATTTAGTACAGTAATTTATGATGATAAATAATTATTATTACAAATATAATACTATTATGCACGGAATCTATGAACAAGAATGTTAAAAAAAGAATTGAGTATTACAAATGTTTAGAATAGTGAAATTTAGTACAGTAATTTATAATGATAAATATTAATAATTATTATAAATATAATATTGTTATACACGGAATCTATGAAAAAAAATATTAAAAAAAGAAATTTATGAGTATTAAAAACGTTTAGAATAGTGAAATTTAGTACAGTAATTTGTAATGATAATAATAATTACTACAAAAAATAATATTGTTATGCACGGAAATCATGAAGAATAATATTAAAAAAAGAACTTATCAGTATTAAAAACGTTTAAAATATTGAAACTTAGTACAGTAATTTATAATGATAATAATTGTTACAAATATAATACTATTATGCACGGAAATCATGAAAAAGAATATTAAAAAAAGAATTTATGAGTATTAAAAACATTTAGAATACTAAAATTTGGTACAGTAATTTATAATGTTCAGTGATAGTTATTATTACAAATTTAGTATCATTATCTACATAATTATTATATTTAGAATAATGGCAATTATAATACTTGAAATAACCCTAATCTAGTTAACCTGTTAATTAAGAAAGACGAGATAACTCGTCATGCAGATTACAGATGTTTCGTACCTAATAATTAATTTTCATTAAAATCTTTTAAAACAGCGTTAATTAAACGTATAATAATTCACAACTATTAATAAGAAAAAAATATTTGAAAATGAAAGTTAATTTAAATTTCCATAATCAAACAATATTAAACTATAATTTAAAACTAGCTTTGCGATATCCATAAAATTCGTAAAACAATAAAATGCAAGTATCTTCGACAACAGTAATTTAAAAATAAACTCACCATTTTCTATATCAACGTTCGTCGTATCACGAATTTTTATCACTGTACCAACGACTTTTCCACTTATTTCACACTAACACGAAAAGGATAACGAATTTTAATATACCAACATTCGTGAAGTATAACACTTGCATTTCAGTTTAATAGCCGAACGGTTCATGTACTTTTGTCACACGTGAATTATTATTCTACGACCTTATCACCATTAAATTATTTCAACAGCACTTTTCAATTTCAAAGAAAAGTTCCAGTTGCACGTTAAACAGAGTTGTTATCGTTAATTATACTTCTTTTTCTCACATTAAAATTTATTTTCACAAATTAAAATTTATTTTCAAAAATTTTCACATAATTTTACGCGCACTGAGCTGTATTACTTAATTTCGCGATAATTCGATCAGCTCGAAAAAGTATTTCTTGACAGTCAGAACTGCGTAAACTGAACGATACACGTGTCCACGGGTTTCAAAGGATCGATAACGGCGAAATACCTGTGTGAACATCAAATGCGTCATTGCACGGGATAATTAAGGGATAGCCCTCGAGCAGAACCACCCTTGTTACCCTCGACGACTAGTGCAATTTAACTGGGGTGCCTATTTGTTTCAGGCACTCTTCATTCAACGCGAATTTCAAATACCACTTGATATTTATTTCATCGAAATAATTAATAGTTATAAATCTTACATCCACGTATTTTTAATATATACTTCATACATATTCATATATATTTTAATAATATAATTCAATATGTGAAAATAAATTCAATGTAATTCAATGCAATTCAATATAATTCAATATAATTCAATATAATTCAATATAATTCAATATAACTCAATATAATTTAATAAGTGAAACTAAAAATATTAATATTATATAGAGTTAATATTTTTGTTAGATAAAATTTCTATTAAGAAATGAAAAATAAGATAGCAATACTGTTTATTATAATCCGAAGATTAAAAATATTATTTTCTTTTTTTTTTATTAAATATTACGTCAGTGTTTTTTAGATCAAATTTTAGTTCCCTTTCTTGGATCAAATTTTAATTAAAAAATGAAAAAAATATAGGAATACTGTTATCATTAGACTGCAGATTTTTATGCATTTATGGAAAATTTGAATCCACAAAAATACACAGAATGCACGTAATAAGTTTACGCGAAATTAATTTGTAAAAAAAATACTATTCGTGTTACTCTTCAAAAAATATCCTGAATGATTACCAAGCACTAGATAGAACTGTAAAATTTTTAAGAGATATCGGTACGTATCGTAACAACATTTAAATTTAACTCACTATTAATTCCTAACAGCTGTCGTTAATAACCATATGCAGTTGATGCTAGATTAATTCGCAACAAAAAACTAAAAAAACCAAAGTATAATACTCATTATAATATTTAGCGAACAAAGCAATTATCTATCCAGCTTTTATTTTTTTATTAGCGCTCCTTTGGCTCCGCTACGGAGACATTCTGTTTTCAACAATTAATTACGCTTAATTTCCAAAGATACCGCACCATGATGATTTACAAAATTAAAAATTTACGTTTCGTTTGCGAGAGGAAGGATATTCGTAAAATGAATAAAAACAAGTACTTTCACAGGCAACAGTAATTCTTTCCGTTCAAGATAAAACTTCTTTTCTCCGGTGATAAAGAATCGCGTGGAGTGCGAAGGGTTAACACTAGAACTAGCAAAGTGGTCAAAATGACCGATTCGTAATTTTTTACAGAATCTTTATAAATTAACTACGGTGCCTTTGAGCAGATTTTCCGCGATTTTCTATTAAAAATATAGATAAACTTTTGTCTGAATCGCACTGCGTATTATTTTATATACTTTCCACTTTGATTTCTTCGGTAGAAATAAATATACTTTAATCGTCGGTAGTTATAGTGTTAATTATATTCACAAAAACATGAATTTGCATAAATACCTGCAGTTAAGTTATTACAGTCTAACGATTAAAAATATTAATCCTATATTTTTTCTTTTTTTTCTTTTACATTAAATATTACGCCAGCGTATCGGTGTCACTAAACATAGCGTAACCTATATATAGACACAAAAAAGCGTGTTTCACGGTAAATGTTAGCGATCACTTTAATCCAAGTTCTTCTAAAAACGCGAAACCTGAAAGACGCTCTTCATTGACCGCAACCGTGCAAACATTACATTGAAACTGTTCCCCCTATTCAGGCAAGAGTCATTTCTCAAAGAAAATGGCAAGGTGTGAAGCCAATTCACAGCACGAAACACCAATAAATATTCGTTATGGAGGCACAACATCCATTCTAGAAAATTATAAGGTCCGTGTATTCCATCGAATTAGATGATTTCATCGCTGGTTCTTCGAACGTGCGTCATCTGGTTAATTATTTTTCTCTCTCTCCCGAAAGGGCTTTCGAGGACGACGAAAACAACCCCTATTCGACGCGAGAGCGTAGTTTCTACCGCGAGAAAATTACGAGAAGATGTTCTTTCATGAAACCACTACCACCATTGACATTTTGCACCACTTTCGATGAACGTCACGTTTTCACGAGTCGGACGAACGTTAACTGCCGACTGCGAGGGTCGACGATCCATTGCTCACTGGCCCTCCCCACTTTATGCCACAATACTACTTACTAACGCTGGCCTACCGAATACGCCACCGGTTGTACAGGCTGCCACAAAAAATACCATCGACGAAACATTAACGAGTCATTGATCGTGTACGTTCGCGTGTAATTTCGCGTTGCTGAACTTGATCTGTTTGTGTATAATATTGTATTAAATTGTGGGGACTGTTGGACTAATCGTGTGTAGTTCATAGGATCATTTATAACTCGTAGTGATTTAAATCTATTCTTTATTATTTTTTTTATTTTTTTATTATTTGCTCATTCTGTATTATTTTTATATTCTTTATCATTTTCTTATTCTTTATTATTATTTTATTCTATATCATTTGCTTATTCTATATTATTTTTCTATTCTTTATCATTTGTTTATTCTATATTAATTTTCAATTCTATATCATTTGCTTATTCTTTATTATTTTTTAATTCTTTTCTTGTTTTATTATTCTTTAGTATTTTTTATCTTTTTATTATTTGCTCATTCTTTATTATTTTTATATTCTTTATTATTTGCTCATTCTGTATTATTTTTATATTCTTTATCATTTCCTTATTCTTTATTATTATTTTATTCTATATCATTTGCTTATTCTATATTATTTTTCTATTCTTTATCATTTGTTTATTCTATATTAATTTTCAATTCTATATCATTTACTTATTCTTTATTATTTTTTAATTCTTTATTGTTTTATTATTCTTTAGTATTTTTTATCTTCTTATTATTTGCTCATTCTTTATTATTTTTCTATTCTTTATCATTTGTTTATTCTATATTAATTTTCAATTCTATATCATTTGCTTATTCTTTATTATTTTTTAATTCTTTATTGTTTTATTATTCTATATTATTTTTCTATTCTTTATTATTTTTTTATTCTTTATAATAATTTAGAATATATGTAAATCATACTTCGCGATATATTAAAATATTTATTCGTTTTTTTAATCAAGAAATACCAACATTGCAAATGGTCAACCTAGTACGGGTGAGACTGAGCATGAAAAATACTAAAAATTAAAATTGAATTAAACATTAGTGTAGAATATATATCAGCAACAAATACTACCATTTCAGAAGAGAATAATAATAATAATTTAAAATAACTAAGTTTCCATTGAAGAATTCATAGATATAACGTGAAATCGTACATTAATTTCAAGCGTCCTGATAAATTGAACACCCACTGTGTTTGCATTTCTAAATGATTCATGTTGAACAGAATTTCAGCCGGAACTGTGTATTCATTTGAATGAAAGAAAGAGTTTGAAACATCATTTAATTAATTACGAGGAGTTTATTATGTTTCACGCTTCGTGAAATTCGTTATATAAAATTACCGATAATATGAGTCCAGTGTTAATTATCTTCGAAATAAATAAATTAATTACCTTTATAATTTGAAAATTGATTCCGGAGTAACATTCAATACCTCCTGTTTTGTCGAGGTCGTTATTTATTAAAATTTATACCAATAATTTTAAATTAATGTGTATATTCACTTTGTTAAGATCTCTTGTTTTGGTGATGTCGTTATTTATTGAAATTTATACCAATAATTTAAAATTCATGCGTATATTCACATTGCTTAAAAAATATTTCAAGAACTTATGAAACTTGCTTACAATAATATCAATAATATCAATACTTGAAATCAAAATAATTCTTGTTCTTCACATTTAAAAATTAACAAAAAAAAGAAAAAAAAAAGAAAATAAAACAATTCCTTATAATCGTTTCCAATTTTTAATTACCGAATATTTAATCCATTTGTAAGTTGTTTATAACTTATACAAAATATTTCTTATATTTAAAATTATAAGTAATTATTTCAAATTACTTTATTTAATTTATTTTAAATTATTTCATTTATTTTTAATTGTAAATAATTCACTTTAAAAAATTATAAATTTATTTAATTTATTTTAAATTATAAATAATAAATAAAATATTTCTTAAACTATTATTAAGTTAAATTTTATTAAATTCCTATTTCAACAGAATAGAAACATTATTATCAGATTATAAAATAATATATGATAAATAATATATATAAAACCTATAAAATATAAATTAGCAATAAATTTTGTACCGCAGTATAGTGAATCTAATATATTCTAAGTCGACGTTCAACCAACATGATTTACATTAAAAATGGAATAAAAGGAGCATTGTTTTGCAAACGATAGGGTGTCATGCGAGCCACACCCCATCACTTTTCACCCTTATCGTTTGATCTCGTGGGAAGGTGGCAGGGTTCAAAAAGCAGAAAAGGAACGTCACTTTGAAACTGATTACATTTCGGGTCGGTCAGGGATTCTCGATTCAAAGTAGGAAAATCGAGGATTATCCTAGACGGATTATCGGCTATGAAAAGAGCTAACTTTCCAGGGGAAAGCGTATCATACTAAAGAACTCTTTAACCTTTTAAAACCTGATTTTTTTTTTCATATTTTATATCAAAGGTAAAAGTATTTATTAATAGTTAATATAATATTCACAATTTACTGTTTTCATACATTATATAGCCACCTTATATTTCCCAACAGACGAATTGTTATTGAAGTCAAAAAACGTTGGGAATCGATGGAAAAGAATTTAACAAAAAAAAATTAAATTTATTTTGTATTGAATTCTTTTTAGTATTTATTAATAGTTAATATGATATTCGCAATTTACTGTTTTCATACATTATATAGCCACCTTATATTTCCCAACAGACGAATTGTTATTGAAATCAAAAAACGTTGAGAATCCATGGAAAAGAATTTAATAAAAAAAATTAAATTTATTTTGTATTGAATTCTTTTTAGTATTTATTAATACTTAATATGATATTCGCAAATTACTGTTTTGATACATCATATAGCCACGCTATATTTCCTAACAGACGAATTATTATTGAAGTCAAAAAACGTTGGGAATCCATGGAAAAGAATTTAATAAAAAAAATTAAATTTATTTTGTATTGAATTCTTTTTAGTATTTATTAATAGTTAATATGATATTCACAATTTACTGTTTTGATACATTATACAGCCACGCTATATTTCCTAACAGACGAATTGTTATTGAAATAAAAAAACGTTGGGAATCCATGGAAAAGAGTTTAAAAATAAAAATTAAATTTATTTTGTATTGAATTCTTTTTAGTATGTATTATAAAATTTAACGAAAAGAATTACGTACGTGTCAATAATATAATATAACATTCACAATTTACTGTTTTTACTGTTTAAAAGTTCACGCGTAAAAATTGCACTAAAATAAAAGAACGAATTGTAATTTTTGCATGATACCGTGCGAACGTCAAAATACTTGAAAATAATAAATGTCTTTATGCAATGAATATAAAATAGTATTTTACTGCCTACAATGAACAGTTTTTTTTACTTCCTATATGATTAAGTTTTTTAAATATACATTTTCATAGCAAAGAAATAAATATTAATTCTGAGAGCAAAAAAAAAAACGAAAATTTACAGTGTTCAAATAAGTTGTTATTTCAGTAAAAAACGGGCAACTATGAAGTACGGATATATTGTTAGGAAGGTTTAAAGGACATTTGTGCAAAGTTTCGTCAAAATCGGCGTGTATCAGTCCCCGATGTTCCCTTGTAAGCAAATCCGACGTTTCATATGCACCAACCTAATTTTTAATCCACAGCCTAGCAATTAAATAACTCAAATACAAGGAACTTTTCGAGTAACAAAACAGCTCCGTAAGGTTTGACCAATATAGACTTTAATATCATTTTTATCGAATATTAGCTCAGTACTTTATTCACAATATTCAATTTTATCCTATCACAATAGCTGCAACAACAATTAAATAAAATCATAAATTACGTTCTGTCAAAAATAAACAAGTGTCCGGATACTTTCGAGCGGCACAGTATACGCATACGCGAGTACCTGCCTATAGAAAGGGATGATCTGTTTTTATCAACGATAAATCACTCCGTTCGGTGGAACTTGAAAACTGATAATCCGTATAAAGCGATTGTTAACCCAGCTGTCGGTGCGTCTGAATTATCAGTTGAAAAGAGCGATAATCTGTTCGCTTCAAAAGGGAGAACATTTTCTGCGTTTCGGTGAATATTAGCGCTCGTTAGCGACGATTGTAGCTCGGGTAATGAGCAGTATTTATTTGTTCGCGATGCTTGCATTAACGTGCAAATACCTTGAACAAAATAAATAAACGAGACGCAGGATGAATAGGTATTCATAGGAAGATGGAGTAATTGCGAAAAAGAGAAATATATGCCCTTAACTACTTATTCAATTGAACAGCGAGATAAACGCGAAAAAGATCGACTAAAATAAACAGAGAGAAAGAAAAAGAAACTGTACAGTTTTAATGAATTAAAGCTTCAAGCTATGGGATACGTTGCGTACAACTGGAAAATATATTAACCCTTAGCGGATCTTGTCGGAATTTATTAGGTTGTCCCAAAAGTTTCTTTCGTTTTATTAATAAGCAACGGATGCATAATATTTTTTGTTTCGCAACATATTAGGTTGGGCAAAAAGAAATCCATTATTTTTTCGGTAGACGGCTGTAGCGATCGATATTTCGTAAAGTATCGATCAAACAATTTCAGATTTATGCTCGTTGTCAAGGTGACATTTCGCGCTAAACAAATTCTTTTGCTGTTTTTTGTTTGGTCCGTTCAGTTGTGAGTTACAAGGTGTTAAAGATGGAAGTCAACGAAGAGAAAATTCGGTACATTTTACAATTTTTCTTTGATAAGGGCGAAAATGCAAGCCAGACGGCTGAAATTGTGAATGGTGTTCATGGTTCCGATACTGTGACAGCTAATTACGTGCAATTTTGGTTTCGTCGATTCCGTTCAGGTATTTTTTATGTTAAAGATGCACCTCGCACAGACAGACCCGTCGTCAAAAATATCGATAAAATCACAGAGATAATCGAAGTTGACCGTCGGGTTAGTAGTCGTAGCATCGCCCAGGAGCTAAAGATCGGCTATAAAACAGTTTTAAATAATTTCACGTAAAAATAATGGATTTCTTTTTCCTCGACCTAATATTATTATGTTATATCGGATCTATTTTACTCTATTACCTTTCTCCATGTCTTATTTAATAAATAAGGCTCTATGTTTATTTAAGGCCAGACAAAGTTGCTGCGTGAAGATAACGAAAGAAACTTTCGGGACTTATTAACCCAATAGGTTGTCCGGAAAGTTCGTGCCGATTTTCGGTAGATGCCATTAGAACAGGTTTGAATATGTCGGAATGATTGAAAACAAATAACACGCGTACATATTCTGAAGAGTGACACCTCAGGCATCTTTAGACAAAAGTTTAGTTAGGATACATTCATTTTCGTTAGTTTTATACGCTATTAACGGTAGAACTACCGACGATTAAAATAGACTTATTTGTACCAAAGAAATCGAGATGATATGTAGTTGAAAATATACTTATATTAGGGGTAATAATTCTTTGTGCATATTTTGTTTAAAAAATTATAGAAAATCTGTGAAAATGCGCCACTGTAAATTTATAAAATTTCTATGACAAATTACGAACCAATCATTTTGACTGGCACGGTAGTTCTAGTGTTAAATATGGAAAAGTTTTTCGCCGAAAAACCTAAGAAGTTTTAGAAGGATGGGATATTCGAGTTACGCGAAAGATGGAGAAAGGTTATAGAAAAAAATGGAAAATACATAATTTAATAAATGAATAAGGAAATTTAAATGTGTTGTGTTTAAATTTTCCTTAAAAATCGGCACCAACTTTCCGGACAACCCAATAATATTTTCGCTGAACGTGTGTCGATTATATATTATTTTCTTTAAGGAAATTTGTATAATAAAGTGACACGTAACGTTTCCATTAAACTATGTTGAAACAAGAACTGTAAAGAATCGTTTCGATCTAGTACGGTATACGATCATACTGATTCTTTACTTTGGTGGCTAAGAGTAAAGGGTTAACGAAAGCTGGCGACGTTTATTTTTTACTGTATTTATCGATCCTCTGCATGTTCATAGCAAGTGACTCTGTTAGACCCGCGACGCGACTTATCGAGACACCTTTCCATCGCGGATACAAGAACGTCGTTTTCTCGTTGTTCACTCATTATTTGAAACAGTTTAACATTTTTTCGACGATGGAGCGACGAGAAGATGGATTGGAAAAGCGAGTGAAGGTGAAAGCGAAATATATAATAATATAAAAAAAAGAAAAACTTAAAAATAATAGTGCAAAATACACAGTTTAAGAGAAGTATAATGCGTTTCCAGAAATCAAATCTTTTAGTATATTTTGTACCAGGAAGATGTTTTACACCAACCCAATATCTAACCTTAATATCTTCCAAGCAATCAAATTAAAATTTGATTAATTTTCATTACTTTTTTCCAAGCTGTTTCGAAAATCCTTACAACTGGCAAGCGATTAGTTACTCGTATCAAAACAGTTGTAGAAACACTTTGGAGCGTTCTGTGATATATGATTCCCATCACGCGACGGTGAGTCTCCTCGAAAAATCGCAATTATCTTTCTGAAACTGACGCTTAACTCACGCACCACGCGAAGCAATTCTATGGGATGCGTGAACTTACGGTTTAGTTCGTCGAAAGAAGCGAAAATAACTCTTCTATTAGGTTATTCCATAAGCAATATCGTTCCTCCACAGTAATTTTTATTACAAAATATTAATAAAAATTAAATCGCACTCCGCGCGATTCTTTATCACTGAGGAAAAGAAGTTTTATTTTGAACGGAAAA
>SMSQ01026297.1:35662-81382 GCA_019453375.1 Ctenoplectra terminalis | reverse complement strand
TCCTGACTACCAGTCGACCTTTACCATTGAAACTGTGAGTTGAACACTACAAGTCAAATATTCTATCTTCTATTTTTTTCTTTTTTTTTAGTTCTAAATTATACAATTTTTATTCATCTTGCAATCAAACTGGACACAATTTCTTTTACGATAAATTAGTCACACGTTCAATTTCATAGCAAAGTAACAAACATAGAAGTTGGTTAACATGTGCTTTCTTTTCTATTTATTTATAATAAATATTGTAGCACACATGGATTGGAAAGTTTATTTTCTAAAAAATTTTTAGTTCAATTAACTAAAAACCAATCAAGTCTTTAATAAGATTTAAACCAATAAGTCAAATTATATCATTCAAATCATTCAAGTCATTCAAGTCATTGCCAAGCAACCCGTTAGAATCCTTTTATATTCTTTTTTTCCCACTATTCTTCTTCCGAATTTTGTGCTCTGAATTTCTATTTCGAAGGCCGGTGTCGAATTTTACGCTCCCGAATTTTCTCCGGACGGCTGCAATATTTAATAATTAAATTTTATATAAATTATAAGCTTTGTATAAACAATACACGAACGACAATAACAAGTGTCACGAATATTTTACGACGTGATTTCTCAAAATAAATGCTTGTTAACATTTATATGCTCCTCAAAAATAGGTATACAAATGATACTAGTTTTCTTTATTTATTATATTAATTGTTGACACCGCACATGTGTCAAGAACATCGGAAGGGGGTTAAAATGATTCATTATATAGATATATAGATTTTATTTCTTTTAAATAGTTTTTTACGCAATGTATAAAAATGGGACAGATAAAAATTTAGACACTTATAATATATACAATAACATTGGGGATAAAATGATCGGTATCTAAAAAAGTGACGATAATAGATATTAGAAAAAATATATGATGTAAGAGAAACAAATCTTCAACTATATAGTTCACAGAAAATCGTGGAAATTATTAAAAATATTAATAATTTCTATGAGAAATTAAGAATCGGTCAGTCGATCGCTTTGGTAGGTTTAGTGTTAACCCTTTGCTCTCGCGAGGTGACTCTCACTCACCACTTGGATTAATGCAGCGACTCGAATCGCGCATAATATAATTATTTTATTTCAACTTTTCGTGCATCTTCACATTATACAAGACTCAATATTGAATCTTAAGCTTGATAACTTTGGTTCGTGCAATATTTTAGAAAGCACTCGTCAAAATCCATTCTCTGTTCCTCGGGACAAGTATCGCAAAAATGTGTCTTTCGAGTGCAAAGGGTTAATATTTTAAGGAATATGTCGACAAGTTATTTTTTTACTCCTAACTTCATATTTTAAACAAATACATTAAATTACCGAACAGTAGAAAAGAAATAAAATATTTAACCAGTACTTGGAAACAACTAGTGTAGCTGCCCGGCAAGCCGGGAAGACGCGCCTCAGGGTTTCCCCTATATCGTCCGCCTCGAAGGGCCAGCAGCTCTACAATCCAGCTACACCACGGCCCCGACAAGGGCGATGGAAAAATCCAGCAACGCCGCAGAGCGTTTCCTGCGGACGAGTCCTTTCGTTACGTGAGGGCCCATGAAGGAGAGACTCCTCCAGGAAAACGTGTGAATTTCTAATCCGAGAAGCATATTAGGGTTAAAATTCCGTATCGATATCCAGAATGTTGGATTCAAATCTTCCCGCCAAGTCTGATAGGTCGCTCTAATAGTAATTAATGACTAGAGCATCGCTCTGCCTTTATTTTCTTTTCTTTATGTTCTATACATACTTGATAGAATACGAGTAATAAAAGGTATTGTTTTATAACGCTACACTTGAATTGTTCTATACCAGTCACTCACAATATCCTAAGGGACTTCGAGACAGATTCTCTAGAACCAGAATAGAAGTATTCTTTTCCCATTTAATTCTTAACACATTGACAGCCGGTCCCGCGAAAACGCGGGTTTCTGAGTCTGTCACTTGAGCGCCGGCCCCGCAAGAACGCGGATTTCTGAAATCCACCATGAAATAAGANGCAAAGGGTTAATATTTTAAGGAATATGTCGACAAGTTATTTTTTTACTCCTAACTTCATATTTTAAACAAATACATTAAATTACCGAACAGTAGAAAAGAAATAAAATATTTAACCAGTACTTGGAAACAACTAGTGTAGCTGCCCGGCAAGCCGGGAAGACGCGCCTCAGGGTTTCCCCTATATCGTCCGCCTCGAAGGGCCAGCAGCTCTACAATCCAGCTACACCACGGCCCCGACAAGGGCGATGGAAAAATCCAGCAACGCCGCAGAGCGTTTCCTGCGGACGAGTCCTTTCGTTACGTGAGGGCCCATGAAGGAGAGACTCCTCCAGGAAAACGTGTGAATTTCTAATCCGAGAAGCATATTAGGGTTAAAATTCCGTATCGATATCCAGAATGTTGGATTCAAATCTTCCCGCCAAGTCTGATAGGTCGCTCTAATAGTAATTAATGACTAGAGCATCGCTCTGCCTTTATTTTCTTTTCTTTATGTTCTATACATACTTGATAGAATACGAGTAATAAAAGGTATTGTTTTATATCGCTACACTTGAATTGTTCTATACCAGTCACTCACAATATCCTAAGGGACTTCGAGACAGATTCTCTAGAACCAGAATAGAAGTATTCTTTTCCCATTTAATTCTTAACACATTGACAGCCGGTCCCGCGAAAACGCGGGTTTCTGAGTCTGTCACTTGAGCGCCGGCCCCGCAAGAACGCGGATTTCTGAAATCCACCATGAAATAAGAAACTGTGTTTTTTTCTATAATTCTAAATAAAAAATTTCGATTCTGTTCCTATTTTTAATTACCGTTGAATTGTATACGACGAATATACAAATAAAATGTTCTATTTCACGAAAATATATAACGTTTTAAATATTTTTTTTTTTGCTATTCAGTGAGCAGAAACAACCGAATAAGGCCGGCGTTTGGTATTTAACACTAGAACCACCAAACTGGTCAAAATGACCCATTCGTAATTTTTTACGGAAATTTTATAAATTGACTATGGCATCTCTCAGCCAATTTTCCGTGATCTTCTGTTAAAAATGTAGACAAACCTTTGTTTCCCTTGGAAATGCGTATTTTTTTATACACCTTTCATCATGATTTTTTCGATAGAAACAAGTATGCTTTAATCGTCGGTAGTTCTAGTGTTAATTGGCCGATACGTTGCCGGCGCTCAGGCTTTAAATGTCTCTTAGGTCACCGGCTGTCAATGTGTTAACACAGAATTTAATTTTTCGCTTGAAAAAAATAGTTAAAAATTTTTCAAAAATCTTTAAATCGTTTCCAAAAAAAAAAATTGTCTCATTACGAATCAATTACGAATTTCTAATAAAGAGTTAATTTTCTAAATTTGAACTATTATTTCTCCACTATCAAAAGAAAACGATCCGACTCGTCTCGCAAGCTTCAATAAAATTGATCAAAAATACATAAACCAAACGCATATCGATAAATCTCAGCTCAATACAGCTACGATCGCTCAATTCGAACGAAAAATACACCTTTCGTTTCGTCAATCTATCACCTCTTTCCTTTTATTACCTTCTTTCTGTCGCTTCCTCTTTCATCTACATTTATTATGAACGGAATAAATTTACGACTCGTAAAAGCAAATGAATTACCGAAGCGACAAAGATCTCGTAACACTGATCCATTCCGTGAAGTCTGATTCGTTGCTATCTCTAAGCGAGACTACAATCAATCGAATCGTTTCGAACGATCTGACAAATCGACGGAACATTCTTTGCTCCTCCTGCTGGTTCGTTCCTCGTTTTTTCCAATCTCTCTGTTCATTTACCACGTAGAGTTGCCACGTACCAAGTGACTCATGGGGGTTGAAACGCTTCCTCAGGTTTTTACTACCCGGATCGTAAACGTACTCTGAGCAGGCCATAAGCCAGACAAAAGATTCCCGTGGGCTAAACGTGGCTTTTTCTCTTACTGCCCTCTAAAGGCGTGTTCACAACGATCGAAACGCGTCGACGGTAATTCCCGAGCTTACATCACCGGTGGAAGAAACGGTCGAGGAACAATAAATATTCGGCAATTTCTTTGTCTCTATGCCAGTGCCACAAAAATTCAAATAAACCGGGCTTCGTTGTGAGTACGGGACACGGTATGTCGGCTGTGTTTTTGGTTCTTTTTTTTTTTTGCTTTTTCCGGTTAGTTTATTTTCAGAAATATCTTCGTGAAAAGAACCATTTTATAGCGGGATAAATGTTATCGTTGCGACACCGTTAGGGTGTAGTGAAAAAATGCACGGGATACGTTGGAAAGAATGATAAAAAAAGAATTTATGAGTATTGAAATACTGGATTTAGAATACTGGAATTTAGTATAGTAATTTATGATGATAATGATAATTACTGCAAAAAATAATATTGAAATTTAGTACAGTAATTTATGATAAATAATTATTATTACAAATATAGTACTATTATGCACGGAATCTATGAACAAGAATATTAAAAAAAGAACTTGTGAGTATTAAAAATGTTTGAAATACTGAAATTTAGTACAGTAATTTATGATGATAAATAATTATTATTACAAATATAATACTATTATGCACGGAATCTATGAACAAGAATGTTAAAAAAAGAATTGAGTATTACAAATGTTTAGAATAGTGAAATTTAGTACAGTAATTTATAATGATAAATATTAATAATTATTATAAATATAATATTGTTATACACGGAATCTATGAAAAAAAATATTAAAAAAAGAAATTTATGAGTATTAAAAACGTTTAGAATAGTGAAATTTAGTACAGTAATTTATAATGATAATAATAATTACTACAAAAAATAATATTGTTATGCACGGAAATCATGAAGAATAATATTAAAAAAAGAACTTATCAGTATTAAAAACGTTTAAAATATTGAAACTTAGTACAGTAATTTATAATGATAATAATTGTTACAAATATAATACTATTATGCACGGAAATCATGAAAAAGAATATTAAAAAAAGAATTTATGAGTATTAAAAACATTTAGAATACTAAAATTTGGTACAGTAATTTATAATGTTCAGTGATAGTTATTATTACAAATTTAGTATCATTATCTACATAATTATTATATTTAGAATAATGGCAATTATAATACTTGAAATAACCCTAATCTAGTTAACCTGTTAATTAAGAAAGACGAGATAACTCGTCATGCAGATTACAGATGTTTCGTACCTAATAATTAATTTTCTTTAAAATCTTTTAAAACAGCGTTAATTAAACGTATAATAATTCACAACTATTAATAAGAAAAAAATATTTGAAAATGAAAGTTAATTTAAATTTCCATAATCAAACAATATTAAACTATAATTTAAAACTAGCTTTGCGATATCCATAAAATTCGTAAAACAATAAAATGCAAGTATCTTCGACAACAGTAATTTAAAAATAAACTCACCATTTTCTATATCAACGTTCGTCGTATCACGAATTTTTATCACTGTACCAACGACTTTTCCACTTATTTCACACTAACACGAAAAGGATAACGAATTTTAATATACCAACATTCGTGAAGTATAACACTTGCATTTCAGTTTAATAGCCGAACGGTTCATGTACTTTTGTCACACGTGAATTATTATTCTACGACCTTATCACCATTAAATTATTTCAACAGCACTTTTCAATTTCAAAGAAAAGTTCCAGTTGCACGTTAAACAGAGTTGTTATCGTTAATTATACTTCTTTTTCTCACATTAAAATTTATTTTCACAAATTAAAATTTATTTTCAAAAATTTTCACATAATTTTACGCGCACTGAGCTGTACTACTTAATTTCGCGATAATTCGATCAGCTCGAAAAAGTATTTCTTGACAGTCAGAACTGCGTAAACTGAACGATACACGTGTCCACGGGTTTCAAAGGATCGATAACGGCGAAATACCTGTGTGAACATCAAATGCGTCATTGCACGGGATAATTAAGGGATAGCCCTCGAGCAGAACCACCCTTGTTACCCTCGACGACTAGTGCAATTTAACTGGGGTGCCTATTTGTTTCAGGCACTCTTCATTCAACGCGAATTTCAAATACCACTTGATATTTATTTCATCGAAATAATTAATAGTTATAAATCTTACATCCACGTATTTTTAATATATACTTCATACATATTCATATATATTTTAATAATATAATTCAATATGTGAAAATAAATTCAATGTAATTCAATGCAATTCAATATAATTCAATATAATTCAATATAATTCAATATAATTCAATATAACTCAATATAATTTAATAAGTGAAACTAAAAATATTAATATTATATAGAGTTAATATTTTTGTTAGATAAAATTTCTATTAAGAAATGAAAAATAAGATAGCAATACTGTTTATTATAATCCGAAGATTAAAAATATTATTTTTTTTTTTTTTTATTAAATATTACGTCAGTGTTTTTTAGATCAAATTTTAGTTCCCTTTCTTGGATCAAATTTTAATTAAAAAATGAAAAAAATATAGGAATACTGTTATCATTAGACTGCAGATTTTTATGCATTTATGGAAAATTTGAATCCACAAAAATACACAGAATGCACGTAATAAGTTTACGCGAAATTAATTTGTAAAAAAAATACTATTCGTGTTACTCTTCAAAAAATATCCTGAATGATTACCAAGCACTAGATAGAACTGTAAAATTTTTAAGAGATATCGGTACGTATCGTAACAACATTTAAATTTAACTCACTATTAATTCCTAACAGCTGTCGTTAATAACCATATGCAGTTGATGCTAGATTAATTCGCAACAAAAAACTAAAAAAACCAAAGTATAATACTCATTGTAATATTTAGCGAACAAAGCAATTATCTATCCAGCTTTTATTTTTTTATTAGCGCTCCTTTGGCTCCGCTACGGAGACATTCTGTTTTCAACAATTAATTACGCTTAATTTCCAAAGATACCGCACCATGATGATTTACAAAATTAAAAATTTACGTTTCGTTTGCGAGAGGAAGGATATTCGTAAAATGAATAAAAACAAGTACTTTCACAGGCAACAGTAATTCTTTCCGTTCAAGATAAAACTTCTTTTCTCCGGTGATAAAGAATCGCGTGGAGTGCGAAGGGTTAACACTAGAACTAGCAAAGTGGTCAAAATGACCCATTCGTAATTTTTTACAGAATCTTTATAAATTAACTACGGTGCCTTTGAGCAGATTTTCCGCGATTTTCTATTAAAAATATAGATAAACTTTTGTCTGAATCGCACTGCGTATTATTTTATATACTTTCCACTTTGATTTCTTCGGTAGAAATAAATATACTTTAATCGTCGGTAGTTATAGTGTTAATTATATTCACAAAAACATGAATTTGCATAAATACCTGCAGTCAAGTTATTACAGTCTAACGATTAAAAATATTAATCCTATATTTTTTCTTTTTCTTTTTNACTTTGATTTCTTCGGTAGAAATAAATATACTTTAATCGTCGGTAGTTATAGTGTTAATTATATTCACAAAAACATGAATTTGCATAAATACCTGCAGTTAAGTTATTACAGTCTAACGATTAAAAATATTAATCCTATATTTTTTCTTTTTTTTCTTTTACATTAAATATTACGCCAGCGTATCGGTGTCACTAAACATAGCGTAACCTATATATAGACACAAAAAAGCGTGTTTCACGGTAAATGTTAGCGATCACTTTAATCCAAGTTCTTCTAAAAACGCGAAACCTGAAAGACGCTCTTCATTGACCGCAACCGTGCAAACATTACATTGAAACTGTTCCCCCTATTCAGGCAAGAGTCATTTCTCAAAGAAAATGGCAAGGTGTGAAGCCAATTCACAGCACGAAACACCAATAAATATTCGTTATGGAGGCACAACATCCATTCTAGAAAATTATAAGGTCCGTGTATTCCATCGAATTAGATGATTTCATCGCTGGTTCTTCGAACGTGCGTCATCTGGTTAATTATTTTTCTCTCTCTCTCGAAAGGGCTTTCGAGGACGACGAAAACAACCCCTATTCGACGCGAGAGCGTAGTTTCTACCGCGAGAAAATTACGAGAAGATGTTCTTTCATGAAACCACTACCACCATTGACATTTTGCACCACTTTCGATGAACGTCACGTTTTCACGAGTCGGACGAACGTTAACTGCCGACTGCGAGGGTCGACGATCCATTGCTCACTGGCCCTCCCCACTTTATGCCACAATACTACTTACTAACGCTGGCCTACCGAATACGCCACCGGTTGTACAGGCTGCCACAAAAAATACCATCGACGAAACATTAACGAGTCATTGATCGTGTACGTTCGCGTGTAATTTCGCGTTGCTGAACTTGATCTGTTTGTGTATAATATTGTATTAAATTGTGGGGACTGTTGGACTAATCGTGTGTAGTTCATAGGATCATTTATAACTCGTAGTGATTTAAATCTATTCTTTATTATTTTTTTTATTTTTTTATTATTTGCTCATTCTGTATTATTTTTATATTCTTTATTATTATTTTATTCTATATCATTTGCTTATTCTTTATTATTTTTTAATTCTTTTCTTGTTTTATTATTCTTTAGTATTTTTTATCTTTTTATTATTTGCTCATTCTTTATTATTTTTATATTCTTTATTATTTGCTCATTCTGTATTATTTTTATATTCTTTATCATTTTCTTATTCTTTATTATTATTTTATTCTATATCATTTGCTTATTCTATATTATTTTTCTATTCTTTATCATTTGTTTATTCTATATTAATTTTCAATTCTATATCATTTGCTTATTCTTTATTATTTTTTAATTCTTTTCTTGTTTTATTATTCTTTAGTATTTTTTATCTTTTTATTATTTGCTCATTCTTTATTATTTTTATATTCTTTATTATTTGCTCATTCTGTATTATTTTTATATTCTTTATCATTTTCTTATTCTTTATTATTATTTTATTCTATATCATTTGCTTATTCTATATTATTTTTCTATTCTTTATCATTTGTTTATTCTATATTAATTTTCAATTCTATATNAATATGAGTCCAGTGTTAATTATCTTCGAAATAAATAAATTAATTACCTTTATAATTTGAAAATTGATTCCGGAGTAACATTCAATACCTCCTGTTTTGTCGAGGTCGTTATTTATTAAAATTTATACCAATAATTTTAAATTAATGTGTATATTCACTTTGTTAAGATCTCTTGTTTTGGTGATGTCGTTATTTATTGAAATTTATACCAATAATTTAAAATTCATGCGTATATTCACATTGCTTAAAAAATATTTCAAGAACTTATGAAACTTGCTTACAATAATATCAATAATATCAATACTTGAAATCAAAATAATTCTTGTTCTTCACATTTAAAAATTAACAAAAAAAAAGAAAAAAAAAGAAAATAAAACAATTCCCTATATAATCGTTTCCAATTTTTAATTACCGAATATTTAATCCATTTGTAAGTTGTTTATAACTTATACAAAATATTTCTTATATTTAAAATTATAAGTAATTATTTTAAATTACTTTATTTAATTTATTTTAAATTATTTAATTTATTTTTAATTGTAAATAATTCACTTTAAAAAATTATAAATTTATTTAATTTATTTTAAATTATAAATAATAAATTAAATATTTCTTAAACTATTATTAAGTTAAATTTTATTAAATTCCTATTTCAACAGAATAGAAACATTATTATCAGATTATAAAATAATATATGATAAATAATATATATAAAACCTATAAAATATAAATTAGCAATAAATTTTGTACCGCAGTATAGTGAATCTAATATATTCTAAGTCGACGTTCAACCAACATGATTTACATTAAAAATGGAATAAAAGGAGCATTGTTTTGCAAACGATAGGGTGTCATGCGAGCCACACCCCATCACTTTTCACCCTTATCGTTTGATCTCGTGGGAAGGTGGCAGGGTTCAAAAAGCAGAAAAGGAACGTCACTTTGAAACTGATTACATTTCGGGTCGGTCAGGGATTCTCGATTCAAAGTAGGAAAATCGAGGATTATCCTAGACGGATTATCGGCTATGAAAAGAGCTAACTTTCCAGGGGAAAGCGTATCATACTAAAGAACTCTTTAACCTTTTAAAACCTGATTTTTTTTTTCATATTTTATATCAAAGGTAAAAGTATTTATTAATAGTTAATATAATATTCACAATTTACTGTTTTCATACATTATATAGCCACCTTATATTTCCCAACAGACGAATTGTTATTGAAGTCAAAAAACGTTGGGAATCGATGGAAAAGAATTTAACAAAAAAAAATTAAATTTATTTTGTATTGAATTCTTTTTAGTATTTATTAATAGTTAATATGATATTCGCAATTTACTGTTTTCATACATTATATAGCCACCTTATATTTCCCAACAGACGAATTGTTATTGAAATCAAAAAACGTTGAGAATCCATGGAAAAGAATTTAATAAAAAAAATTAAATTTATTTTGTATTGAATTCTTTTTAGTATTTATTAATACTTAATATGATATTCGCAAATTACTGTTTTGATACATCATATAGCCACGCTATATTTCCTAACAGACGAATTATTATTGAAGTCAAAAAACGTTGGGAATCCATGGAAAAGAATTTAATAAAAAAAATTAAATTTATTTTGTATTGAATTCTTTTTAGTATTTATTAATAGTTAATATGATATTCACAATTTACTGTTTTGATACATTATACAGCCACGCTATATTTCCTAACAGACGAATTGTTATTGAAATAAAAAAACGTTGGGAATCCATGGAAAAGAGTTTAAAAATAAAAATTAAATTTATTTTGTATTGAATTCTTTTTAGTATGTATTATAAAATTTAACGAAAAGAATTACGTACGTGTCAATAATATAATATAACATTCACAATTTACTGTTTTTACTGTTTAAAAGTTCACGCGTAAAAATTGCACTAAAATAAAAGAACGAATTGTAATTTTTGCATGATACCGTGCGAACGTCAAAATACTTGAAAATAATAAATGTCTTTATGCAATGAATATAAAATAGTATTTTACTGCCTACAATGAACAGTTTTTTTTACTTCCTATATGATTAAGTTTTTTAAATATACATTTTCATAGCAAAGAAATAAATATTAATTCTGAGAGCAAAAAAAAAAACGAAAATTTACAGTGTTCAAATAAGTTGTTATTTCAGTAAAAAACGGGCAACTATGAAGTACGGATATATTGTTAGGAAGGTTTAAAGGACATTTGTGCAAAGTTTCGTCAAAATCGGCGTGTATCAGTCCCCGATGTTCCCTTGTAAGCAAATCCGACGTTTCATATGCACCAACCTAATTTTTAATCCACAGCCTAGCAATTAAATAACTCAAATACAAGGAACTTTTCGAGTAACAAAACAGCTCCGTAAGGTTTGACCAATATAGACTTTAATATCATTTTTATCGAATATTAGCTCAGTACTTTATTCACAATATTCAATTTTATCCTATCACAATAGCTGCAACAACAATTAAATAAAATCATAAATTACGTTCTGTCAAAAATAAACAAGTGTCCGGATACTTTCGAGCGGCACAGTATACGCATACGCGAGTACCTGCCTATAGAAAGGGATGATCTGTTTTTATCAACGATAAATCACTCCGTTCGGTGGAACTTGAAAACTGATAATCCGTATAAAGCGATTGTTAACCCAGCTGTCGGTGCGTCTGAATTATCAGTTGAAAAGAGCGATAATCTGTTCGCTTCAAAAGGGAGAACATTTTCTGCGTTTCGGTGAATATTAGCGCTCGTTAGCGACGATTGTAGCTCGGGTAATGAGCAGTATTTATTTGTTCGCGATGCTTGCATTAACGTGCAAATACCTTGAACAAAATAAATAAACGAGACGCAGGATGAATAGGTATTCATAGGAAGATGGAGTAATTGCGAAAAAGAGAAATATATGCCCTTAACTACTTATTCAATTGAACAGCGAGATAAACGCGAAAAAGATCGACTAAAATAAACAGAGAGAAAGAAAAAGAAACTGTACAGTTTTAATGAATTAAAGCTTCAAGCTATGGGATACGTTGCGTACAACTGGAAAATATATTAACCCTTAGCGGATCTTGTCGGAATTTATTAGGTTGTCCCAAAAGTTTCTTTCGTTTTATTAATAAGCAACGGATGCATAATATTTTTTGTTTCGCAACATATTAGGTTGGGCAAAAAGAAATCCATTATTTTTTCGGTAGACGGCTGTAGCGATCGATATTTCGTAAAGTATCGATCAAACAATTTCAGATTTATGCTCGTTGTCAAGGTGACATTTCGCGCTAAACAAATTCTTTTGCTGTTTTTTGTTTGGTCCGTTCAGTTGTGAGTTACAAGGTGTTAAAGATGGAAGTCAACGAAGAGAAAATTCGGTACATTTTACAATTTTTCTTTGATAAGGGCGAAAATGCAAGCCAGACGGCTGAAATTGTGAATGGTGTTTATGGTCCCGATACTGTGACAGCTAATTACGTGCAATTTTGGTTTCGTCGATTCCGTTCAGGTATTTTTTATGTTAAAGATGCACCTCGCACAGGCAAGCCCGTCGACAAAAATGTGGATAAAATCACAGAGATAATCGAAGTTGACCGTCGGGTTAGTAGTCGTAGCATCGCCCAGGAGCTAAAGATCGGCTATAAAACAGTTTTAAATAATTTCACGTAAAAATAATGGATTTCTTTTTCCTCAACCTAATATTATTATGTTATATCGGATCTATTTTACTCTATTACCTTTCTCCATGTCTTATTTAATAAATAAGGCTCTATGTTTATTTAAGGCCAGACAAAGTTGCTGCGTGAAGATAACGAAAGAAACTTTCGGGACTTATTAACCCAATAGGTTGTCCGGAAAGTTCGTGCCGATTTTCGGTAGATGCCATTAGAACAGGTTTGAATATGTCGGAATGATTGAAAACAAATAACACGCGTACATATTCTGAAGAGTGACACCTCAGGCATCTTTAGACAAAAGTTTAGTTAGGATACATTCATTTTCGTTAGTTTTATACGCTATTAACGGTAGAACTACCGACGATTAAAATAGACTTATTTGTACCAAAGAAATCGAGATGATATGTAGTTGAAAATATACTTATATTAGGGGTAATAATTCTTTGTGCATATTTTGTTTAAAAAATTATAGAAAATCTGTGAAAATGCGCCACTGTAAATTTATAAAATTTCTATGACAAATTACGAACCAATCATTTTGACTGGCACGGTAGTTCTAGTGTTAAATATGGAAAAGTTTTTCGCCGAAAAACCTAAGAAGTTTTAGAAGGATGGGATATTCGAGTTACGCGAAAGATGGAGAAAGGTTATAGAAAAAAATGGAAAATACATAATTTAATAAATGAATAAGGAAATTTAAATGTGTTGTGTTTAAATTTTCCTTAAAAATCGGCACCAACTTTCCGGACAACCCAATAATATTCTCGCTGAACGTGTGTCGATTATATATTATTTTCTTTAAGGAAATTTGTATAATAAAGTGACACGTAACGTTTCCATTAAACTATGTTGAAACAAGAACTGTAAAGAATCGTTTCGATCTAGTAGGTATACGATCATACTGATTCTTTACTTTGGTGGCTAAGAGTAAAGGGTTAACGAAAGCTGGCGACGTTTATTTTTTACTGTATTTATCGATCCTCTGCATGTTCATAGCAAGTGACTCTGTTAGACCCGCGACGCGACTTATCGAGACACCTTTCCATCGCGGATACAAGAACGTCGTTTTCTCGTTGTTCACTCATTATTTGAAACAGTTTAACATTTTTTCGACGATGGAGCGACGAGAAGATGGATTGGAAAAGCGAGTGAAGGTGAAAGCGAAATATATAATAATATAAAAAAAAGAAAAACTTAAAAATAATAGTGCAAAATGCACAGTTTAAGAGAAGTATAATGCGTTTCCAGAAATCAAATCTTTTAGTATATTTTGTACCAGGAAGATGTTTTACACCAACCCAATATCTAACCTTAATATCTTCCAAGCAATCAAATTAAAATTTGATTAATTTTCATTACTTTTTTCCAAGCTGTTTCGAAAATCCTTACAACTGGCAAGCGATTAGTTACTCGTATCAAAACAGTTGTAGAAACACTTTGGAGCGTTCTGTGATATATGATTCCCATCACGCGACGGTGAGTCTCCTCGAAAAATCGCAATTATCTTTCTGAAACTGACGCTTAACTCACGCACCACGCGAAGCAATTCTATGGGATGCGTGAACTTACGGTTTAGTTCGTCGAAAGAAGCGAAAATAACTCTTCTATTAGGTTATTCCAGAAGCAATATCGTTCCTCCACAGTAATTTTTATTACAAAATATTAATAAAAATTAAATCGCACTCCGCGCGATTCTTTATCACTGAGGAAAAGAAGTTTTATTTTGAACGGAAAAAATTACTACTGCTTGTGAAAGTACTTGTTTTTATTTATTTTATAAATATCCTTTTTCCTCTCGTAAACGAAACAAATTTTTTATTGTGTATATCATTCATGAATTCAAAAACTATTTGAGAGATAAAAAAAAAGTCATAGAGAACAATGGTCAATACAGTAACTAAAAATTAATGCAAATATTAATATCTTACGGTGAAAATTAGCGTCAAGAAACGACATTATTGTAGGTAAAGAATAGTTTGGTGTGTGTGTGAGAGAGAAATCCCTAACAAAACCTAGCTGTTAAGTTTTCGGCCGCACCAATACGATGGGACCTCGTTTCCAATTGCTTCGGCCATTTGCCTGAAAATAATATAAAAGATCCGAGGAAACATAGTTATATTTATTTTTTAAGAAGGGAAAGCGCGTTGACGAGATCCATAAGGCCGTGTTTCAGCTGTTTACCACGATTTTTCTAATAATTTCGTTAGAAATTATCGTTTTTAAAAATAATATAAAAGAGCCGAGGAAACATAGTTTTAGTTAATTTTAAGTCAACCACTGTAAAAACACATCAATATACACTGTTATTTCTACAGTGTTAAGAAGGGAAAGCGTCTTGACGAAATGCAGAAGGCCGTGTTTCAGCCATTCGTTTACTGCGATTTTTCTAATAATTTCTAAAGAAATGATCATTTTTAAAAATAATATAAAACAGCCGAGTAAACATAGTTTTAGTTTTTAAATCAACCACTGTAAAAACAGTTCAATATACACTGTTATTTCTACAGTGTTAAGAAGGGAAAGCGCCTTGACGAAATGCAGAAGGCCGTATTTCAGTCGTTTGTTTACCGCGATTTTTCTAATAATTTCTAACCAAATTATCATTTTTAAAAATAATATAAAAGATCCGAGGAAACATAGTTTTAGTTCATTTTTAAATCAACTACTCTAAAAGCACTTCAACATACACTACTATTCCTACATTATTTATTGAACTACCTAATAATTACTCGAACAACGTTATAAACAATGAAAGCCAGTACCCCCAAGGTGGCTCATAATCAGTCAGCACGTGCGTATTATCAGTCATAGACACAGCCGACGTAAAAGTGGCCCCAAGCGAAAGGGGCCTCCCTCGTGTGTCTATGGCTACACTCTATTCACGGTAACCGTTGCCCCACGGACGACAGAGACGGTAAAATGGCGCAGGGGCAGACGGGAGAAAGAGAACAGTTATTATTTCACCGAGCAGATATCGATTCCATTCGACGACCTGCCGTGACCCGTCTGCATAACTCACGGCGACGCGTACACTAATCTTTCTCCTTCTTCCCAATCCGTTCAAAACGCGCGCGTTCCTCCTTGTTTCACGCGACAATGCACCCGGGACCTCTCGCGCCTCTCGCAGACGGAGACGTTGTTTACGTCCCTCGAAAGATTTGACAAATCCTTCGCCTTGGGAAAATGGAAGAGGATATTGAGGGAAAAAAGGCGAGAAAAAGTCAGCCAGGCGAAAGCAAAAGAGTAAAAATATGGAAGAACGAGGAAGGCTTGAGAGGAAACTGAGAATCGATACCGATCCTCCAAGCTTCTATTTTGATAGAAGCCTCCGTTATGATATCCTTATACGAATTCGAGCGGTGGTGACGCGAAATTTCGACTCCAAAGATTCTTTTCCGACGATGGATTTAATAATATTTAAGTTGGTGCATATGAAATGCTGGATTTCGATTATGTGTAAATATTTGTCTTCCTGTTTCCATCGTATGATTATTTATGAGATAACCTTTTATGCAGTTCGGTTATCTATTATCAGAATCGTATTATGTTCGAAACACATTTTCCTAAATCGTGCATTTGAGCCACTTTTTAACACTAAACCTACCGACGATTAAACCAGACCTATTTGTACCCAACGAAATACAAAAATACATAAAGTAAGGAGAATAAATCTTCAGGTATATTTTTCACAGAAAATCACGAAAAATTCGCCAAACTGAATCGTTGTAAATTTATAGAATCTTTATGAGAAATTTCAAGCCAGTCATTTTGACCGCTTTGGTAGATTTAGTGTTAAACATTTATTCCGAGTACAAATTTCGTTGATATTCGTATAATTTTCTTATACGATCACAACCTTGACGATAACGCTATAAAAATCACTCGGAACATAAACGGAGCGTTTAGACAGAATATTGTGAACGAGAGGAAAGTTGAGCGTCAGTTCGCAAAATTCTGTTCTAGAAATTTCTCTACGAAACGAGTTACGCGGTAGACCCGAAGCGTCGGTGGGTAACGATGCATTGAAAGCACCGATGGAAAGTAATTCGCGTGAAACATCGACAGAACTTGCTCTAAGAACGAATATTAACCCTTTGCGGACGAATGCCGCCGCTGCGACGAAATTATAATTTGATTCCCAAGTCGAATTGCCATCTCTACAACGACAAACGAATAGGAGACGCCAATGCCAAGTTTCATCGACTATTTGTCTGTTTTCTATTTTATTTTCCGTTCAATTATTTAAATATTTAATTTATAACCTCGCTCCGTATAGAAATTATCCTCCACCTGCCACGAATCAGAGTCGAAAGAGTGCTCGTCCGCAAAGGGTTAAAGCTGGAACTACTTATTTATATTACAAAAATCAAACCGAAAGGCATGCGAGAAAATACATAATTCAAAGGGTGTAAACCTTTACATAGATTTAAACCAAAGCAACAAAAAATATAAAAAACCGACAATGCAATGGCTTCTTTAAAAAAAGTGGTCGAACTATCACAGGCTTACCCTACACGAAACTTTTATTTCAAAAGTTTGCCACAAAATACCGTTTTACTTACGGTATGACTCGATAGAAGATGAACTCGATTCAACATCCGCGCTTTCGCAAATATAAATCAACACGATCCACGATTCTGCCATATAGAAATTATTCTTCACCTGTCACGAATCAGAGTCGAAAGAGTGCTCGTCCGCAAAGAATTAATCATTCCATGGTATTGCATCGCAAAAATGACACGAGGTTACTGTTATTTGCTAAGAAAATCCGACATTTCATATGCACCAACCTAATAGTTAAAGCTTTCTTCGTCTTACATTGCGTATTTTTTTTATATACCTCTCATTTTTTTATCTCTTCGGTAGAAATAAGAATGCTCGGATCGTCGGTAGTTTTAGTATTAATTTATTCGAGCGGAGAAACTTATTGATGCCGATGGATACATTTCTTATCGAGGAATATAAAAAATAATAAGCTTCTCCGTAAACTTTAATTCTCTACAAATATTTTATCTGCAGACTGAGTCGTTAACCCTTTCGCTACGAAGAGCGTATAATAACGCTATAAATTCATAAGGGTGCGTTTTTAAAAATTCTTTGCAATTTTCTGCAATAAATGTGAATAAAGATTTATTTCCCTTGAATTTATTATACACGCCTATAAGAATTAAGTAGTCATCTGATAAAACCGTGCATAGACGTTTTCTGTACCATAGAATTATTTATATTTTCATTTACATATGATCCGTCAGCATTTATTAAACAATATACTTAAATTTTGCTATGTATATTTTTGTTATATCAACAAAAACTGTATCGATTAGTTTACCAAGAGCTCTTTCAATTCTGAGAGCACCGCAGTGAAAAGGTTAATAAACCAACTTAGTGGTTGATTAAAACAAACGATTAAAATAAATAAATAAATGAATAAACTTGCAATTTAAAAATTCCATATAAATATAAAACATATTTCTGGTAAAATAATCCGTGTTCAGATTAATTCAACACTAACTTTCTTTAACTGAAAAAACAGAAAATTGAATAACAAAGTTAACTAACTAAAATTACCGAAGTGGTCGAAATAACTGGTTTGCAATTTTTTTTATATAAATTCTATAAACTCATAGGTGTGCGTTTTTAAAAATTTTTCGCGATTTTCTGCAATAAATGTGAATAAAGATTTATTTCCCTAGAATTTAATATTTCCTTTCACGTATCTTTTTAATTATTTCATAGAAACAGGTATTAATTAGATTTATTCTTCAATTTGCAAATTAAAAGGAATTGAGACGAGTGAAAAATGAAAATTCATTCATGATTGAAGATACGGGTCCGGGTGGTTTCCACCGTCAACAGCAATCGACCATTTTTAAACAACTGATCTCCATTAATTATTTTTTCAAGTTTTCAAAATTAGTTAAAATGGCCTTGCTTCAACCCGCCCCCCTACTCCTCTTTCTCTTCTTCTCTTTTCAATACCAGGAAATTAAAATTAACGAGAGAAAAGTTTAAAGTGCTTCCTCTAATTATACTGTTCATTAATACACTCGGCTCGAGAGCTTTCGAAACAGTATCATCGAATTAATAAAAAATTTATCGAAACGAAGCGCGTTGTCGAGTTCGGTTCGATCGACACTCGGAAAACTTCAAGATACAGAAAAAGAAAAAGAAAAAAAGAAGAAACCACTTCTCTCTCCGATTTCCTTGGCTCGCTGACAAGGCACCGATCGCTCTCTGTTTTCTTTAAAAAAAAAAAAAAGAAAAAAAAACTGGCACCCCTTCCACGGGGAATATTGTTTCTATTCGTCGGAACAATTTTGACGGATCTTTCGAGCTCCGAGGGCGGTAAAGAAGAAAACGGGAAACTTCGGAAATATCGATGAAGAGAGAGAGAGAGAGAGAGAGAGAGAGAAATGGTCGACCGAAGGAAGATAAAAATTTAAAAGGGACAAAAAGTGGATAAGGAGACACAAGAGGAGAGTAAGGTAAGAACTTAGAGAAGCTGTAAGAAACGACGACGACGAATCGAACGACAATGGCAGCGTAGTTGGACGCTTGTTTTTTCTTCTCTCCTTCCCCTTTTGTTCTTTATTCGCTACGATAAGAACGCCTTGGAAAGTTGGTCCGAGATATCCCAGGGGTCCTCTAAGCCTCTTATTCTTCGGATGGCTGGCGCAGGATGCACGCGTACGAGCCATCCAAACTTCTCACAACATACGGCGCTCCACGATGCGCCGAGGCAACGTACAGAAAAAGGGAGGCCACTGTGAATGGGGGCTATTAGGGAAAAAGGGGGTCAAATGCATGCGCTGCAACATGCAGTGTTACAACGGTGCAACGTACGGCGTATATTAAAGGGGGAATAAAAGGGGAGGGAATAAACGCACGTAGACAGAAGGAGCAAGCTAAATTGGAATGTGTGAACGGAGCGGGGGACGAGAAACGATTGACTAGCCAACGGAAAAAAATTCAGAGAAGAGGAGAATGGCCGTAAGGGGAGGGTCTCGGTTTGAAAAGGCACAGATCACCTAGAAGATTGCCTCTGTGATCAAAGAGACTTTGATTCGCTCTGTGCTCCGATGCACGCGCTATGCGTCCGTGATGTAAGCGCGCTCGGGGCTAGGGTTCACAGGCGGAAATACCGATGTTGAATGAACGAGAAATTCTTCATATTTATCATGCGAATACGTTGTAAACGGTATCTTATCGCGCTGTTCGTCTGTGGAGCCATTATTATCCCGAAGGAACGGGGAAATAAAATTGATTCGTGTTTTTGTAAGCTTTAACGGATGTATCTATATTTGAAAAAATTAATTTTATTTAGTTATCACTGTAATATTAAATTTGATTACTGTATTACTGTAGTGACACCACGATCCATCTACGGTAATTATTAGTTTAAACATTTTCAAATCAAAGTGAAAAACTGTAATCGATCGTAGTTTTGTCTCTAATAAACAGACAAAATTATATAGAAAGTTAAATTAAATTTTAATCTGAAAGAGTATGTTTGATATTCCAAAATTAAAAAATAATGGAACATAATAAAATATCGAGTTCAAGATAAGATCGCAGAGTTAACCCTCTGTGGGACCGTGTGACTTAAAAGTTAGAAACTGATGTATCTATATTTGAAAAAATTAATTTAATATTAAATTTGATTACTGTATTACTGTAGTGACACCACGATCCATCTACGGTAATTATTAGTTTAAACATTTTCAAATCAAAGTGAAAAACTGTAATCGATCGTAGTTTTGTCTCTAATAAACAGACAAAATTCGGGCTATGTATATATAAATTAATGTATTTTTCGACATTCGTGTAAATAAAAACAATATAAATCTAAACTAAAAGAGCAAGCAACTTAATTGTTTTTTTATTGTAAATAGATATAATAAAATATTCATTTACCCAAATTATACAAGGAATTAATGGAATTTTATACATTTAAAACGATAGTATATATCCGCTTTATTTGTTTTATGATACTGCGCAATAAATCCAAGGTCTGGCTTCTAGTTTTAATTTATTGCGTTATTTTCAAACAACAAATTAGCTTAAGAATAACTTTATATTTCGTATAATAATTAATATATTAAAATCAATTTTTTTTTTTCCTCAAATACGATATATTTTGTAGCTTTCATGGTTACCTCACATTCCCTGAAAATTTCGTTAAAAAATAATGTCTTTTACGTGAAATACATTAATTTTCCTAGAAAAAGCACAGCTTTTAAAATACACATAATTTTGCCGTTGCACTTAAAGTTCGTGTTAAAGAGCCGGACGGTTAACCCATTCGCATCGCGACTTAAATTGCAGGGACTCTCACTTACCACCGAAACCCACACGATAATGTGCAGTTCATCGAATCATTTATAACTCGTCCCGATTTAAATATTTCCTATTCTTTATTAATACTAACTGATTGTAGCAATACATCACAGTACAAAGGATAATATATATATTAAAAAATATAAAATTCTTATAAAATATTTTTATATTTTTAATTTAAAAATATTTAAATTAAATATTTTTATTCAACCGCATGGTACGCTGTCGCTGTCCGCGGATTATTCCGCGTTTCGTGAAACAAAGAAGATATTGCTCGCGATGCAAATGGCTTAAGTGTTAATACAAATTTTTAACCCTTTGCACCCCGTACGATTCTTTGTCACCGAAGAAAAGAAGTTTTATTTCGAACAGAAAAAAGTACTACAGTCAACCCTCCTATAACGCGGTACTTTGAGAACGCGGTTTCCGTATAACGCCGACCTGAACTTGCGATAGCCCTCCTATAACCCCTTCTGAGAACGGGGTTTCCATATAACGCGAAGCTTCACAGCGAGGATGAGTGTTAAAAGATTTTACAAAAGCCTTTCTTGTTTTTGTTGGAAAACAGTTCTTTTGTTTACTTTTTGTTTCATTTTTTTTATCATTTCCTTATACGAACTCTTCAATTCGATAAAAATAATTTATAATTTAATCTTGTCTTTTGTATTTCTTGGTCTCCATATAACGCGGTACGAATAGTGTGATTTGTACTAATTCTGAGTTTCTTATAGCGCGGTTTCCATACAACGCGGTAGACGGTTTCCATACGACGCGCTACAAATTAGCCTCGTTTGTACGGTTAAATCCGAATTTCTTATAGCGCGGTTTCCATATAACGCGGTACGCACTCACCGCGTTATAGGAGGGTTGACTGTACTGCCTATAAAAGTACTTATTTCTATTCATTTTACAAATATCCTTTTTCCTCTCGTAAACGAAACATAAATTTTTAATTTCACAAATTATCGTGCTGCGATGTCTTCGGAAATTGAGCGTGATCGTATCGAAAACAGAATGTGTCCATAGCGGCGACAAAGCAGCGCTAAGGGTTAAAAATCTCTATCTAAGGTGTCGGTAATAAATATTCAAGCAGACAGATTGGTGAACAAATTCTACAGACGGATAGTCGTTTCATCGTGATTCGATTGGAACTGGCAAGGTGACCGAATGACCCCGTACGATTCTTTGTCACCGAAGAGAAGAAATTTTATTTCGAACAGAAAAAAGTACTACCGTCTACGAAAGTACTTGTTTCTATTCATTTTACAAATATCCTTCTTCCTCTCGTAAACGAAACATAAATTTTTAATTTCACAAATCATCGTGGTGCGATATCTTTAGAAATGAAGCGTAATCGTGTTGAAAACAGAATGTCTCCATAGCGGAGCCAAAGCAGCGCTAAGGGTTAAAAATCTCTATCTAAGGTGTCGGTAATAAATATTCAAGCAGACAGATTGGCGAACAAATTCTACAGACGGATAGTCGTTTCATCGTGATTCGATTGGAACTGGCAAGGTGACCGAGGGTCTTTAATTCAATTTTCACGATAACTCGATTGATCCGATTTCCCAATGGTCCGTGAGTGAAACATTTAAAACGAACCACCCAGTATATGGCAGCTGCACGACGTAACAGCTGACGCACACGTACGAGCGGGACGCTTTGTAATTTCATTGTTTGCGCTCGAACTCGTACCCGTGCTTATGCGTCGTCGACCTACGTTTCGGCGAGACCGTGCACACAGCTATTGAATAATTAGGCAGCGGCACGTAATGCGTCTTGAATAATTATTACACGTCGAGTGGCTCTCGCGGCGTTTACTGTTCGGATGCAACCGACTGTTTGTCAATTACAGAGATTTGATTCAAGAAACCGTAATGACTCCCAAATCAGCCCGACTATTTCTCTTCTCACGGACGTGTACGGGTAAAAGCCTGTGTAATTTTCATTGTTTCAGCTCGTTACCATTTGTTTCGAACGGATCGATTCGCCGCAGCATCGATTTAAACTTAATTAATTTCCGCCCCTGTTTATCGCGCAATTTGATGTCAACTGATTAATAAAACTTAATTGATATGTCGACCGAACTGGTACGTCGGGTTCATTGTTGCGTGTTTAACGAACAAACGATAGGCGGATTACTTTGATTGAGAATGATGGAGCGTGTGAACAAAGGGTGAAATGCGTTGGGTTTGTTACTCGTTACGCAACCTCGCCGCTATCAGAGACACTCGGGATCAGAGTTGTGCACTTTTAGGTTTGATTTTTTTTAATTATTCAAGATTTCGTTAAATGAGATGTTTGGATGGTCCATACGAATTTTAATAAATAAATAAATAATAGAGCTATATTATAAAATGTTAGGTAAAGTGATGTCAAAATATTAAGAGGTAAAAAGTCGAGTAAAGTCAAAATAACAAAAATTGAAGAAAATGAAATACAGGCGGCCCTCGACTTTCGCACATTCTACTTTCGTAGAATTCGCTATTTCGCACATTTTTAAAGATTCAACTGTTTAATCCCCTCTCAGGGCCATTAGATTACAATGTTGTTCGGATCAAGAGAACAAAACAGTTTCAGTCTTGCATTAGGGCGTGCGTCAACGTGTTGTGTATTTTGCTAATTTATTTGTTTAAGTTTAAATATTTCGCCCCGACAGGGCGCTCGTACCGAAAGGGTTAATTAAGAATAAAAAAACAATACAAAATAAAAAATAATAAAGAATGAACAAATAATAAAAAGTAAAAAAATAATAAAGAATGAGCAAATAATAAAAAAATAATAAAGAATAGATTTAAATCAGGACGAGTTATAAATGATCTGAAAAAATTAATTTTGTTTAGTTACCACCGCACTATTAAATTTGATTACTGTGTTACCGTAGCGACACTACGATTCATTTAAAATAATTATTAGTTAAAACATTTTCAAATCAAAGCGAAAAACTGTAATCAATCGTAATTTTTTCTCCAACAAGCAGACAAAATTCGGGCTATAGAGGGTTAAATATATAATATATTCTAAAGAATAGTTCTCTGATATTATTTAATATACAACTAAGAAATTACAATAGAAATTTAATTCCCTGTTGGATAATCAATCGAACGGTAATAGAATACGCGGTGTACACGCGAAAAAATATTCCATCGACGCAGAGTGTTTAAACCTAGAGTGCTCCACAGTCAAAGGGTTAATAAAAAAATACCAACATTGCAAATGATCAACCTACTACGGGTGAGACCGAGCTTGAAAAATACCAAAAATTAAAATTGTATTAAACATTAGCGTATGACAAACAAGATATACAGACAAAATTCGAGCTATAGAGCGTTAATACTTAATTCTTCTTAATTTAGTAATACTCATTTTATACACTGCGGTGCACAATTATAGCATCGCCTAAATTTTTAGCCGTTTTAGACTTTAGATTAAAAGTGCAAAAGAATTAATTGTAGAAATTGAAAAAGTATGAGAAAAATGAACCATAGACTAAATCACATTTAAATTGCCCTCTTATACAAAACAATATAATAGAAAATGTGATTTTCAACTGTTGCGTAACTATAGCATCGGCGTTGTTATTTACTAATTTAGAAATGCGATAATAAAAATAAGTAACGAAATAAGTAGAGATATATTTGGGAAACTTATTGATAGCGTTCCAGACAGAATTTTCGAGCTAATTAGAAAAAAAGGTGGTCCTACGAGATATTAAAATTGTTTATCATTGATTTTATTTATGTAATGCTATTGTTACGCAACAGTGAAAATTCAGACTTTTGATTGTATCATATCGTACAAAAGGAGAATTTAAATAAAAGTTAATTTAAAGTTGATTATTTTGCATACACTTTCAATTTTTACAATTAATTTTTCTGTATTTTCAATCTAAATTCTGGAACAGTTAAAAATTTAGCCGGTGTTATACTTACGCACCGCAGTGTAGTACCTAATATAATTCAGTTAACAACTAAAGAATGTTATTAACCCTTAACGGACGTAAGTCATCTCTGATGTGACAAGATGGATCTTTTTTTTTAATACATCTTAGCCATTGAAGAATGTTACTTAATTGCTATAAATAATCCAATTCAGGTTTACAAAGTATTAGGTGTCTGTTAAAATATAGCTTGTTTCTCTTGAAACGGACCATGTAAATACTTTTGTCTGCGATAATATGAGAAATATTTTTTTATGTAATTTAATCCTTAACGGACGTAAGTCACGTCTGACGTGACAAGATGGATCACTTTTTTTAACACATCTTAGCCATTGAAGAATATTACTTAATTGCTATAAATAATCCAATTAAGGTTTACAAAGTATTAGTGTCTGTTAAAATATAGGTTGTTTCGCTTGAAACGGACCACGTAAATATTTTTGTCTGCGATAATATGAGAAATATTTTTTTATGTAATTTAACCCTTAACGGACGTAAGTCATCTCTGATGTGACAACAGTACTTTGTCGCTGTGGTCGTATGACGTGCGAGGAGACAAGATGGATCATATTAAAACTCGCTGTCTCTAAACGTGCAACAGAAAACTATTCCTTCCAAATCTTCGTGTTGGAGATTGTTTAAAAAAATATCATGCATTGAAAACTTATAAATAATTATTTGAAACTCATACATTTGTAATACTCCTTCGAAAAATAAATAATTTCTAACGAAAGTGTTGTTCTTACGCTACTGAAAATGTTTCGCACATTTACCGAAAACAACTACAACCTAGTGAGAATCGCGTATAAAAAGCTAGCGTCCGATAAGGGTTAAAGTGTCTATAAATTTAACAAGAAACCTTATATTGGGTTGTTCGGAAAGTAATTTCGTTTTCTTTTGTGAAAATGAAAGACAATTTTCGTATAACGAACAAATATTTGATTAAATTACATATTGGCCATTCCGGTCCAGCACCTTTCGCCTTCTTTCGTGTTGTTATTCGCCGGTTTGCATCAACTAATGCCTCTAACTTGTCTTTATCAGCTTCAACCGGCCTTCCAGAACGTGGTGCATCTTCGACATCAAAATTTCCGGATCAAATTTTGCAAACCAGTTCTGGCACTGGCGTACCGTCAACGCATCTTCTCCATACACATCGGTTAATTTCTTTCTGGCTTGAACACCATTTTTACCTTTTCCGTAGTAAAAAAGTAAAATATGACGGAAATGCTGCTTATTGCTCTCCATATTTAAAAGGGCACCAACCAAAAACTACTGCCTAGAATCAAATGGACTTTTTCACACACAAACCTTGCTATATCAGCTCTCGAAACATATAATGATTATACGGCTTAAGCGTGAAGTCGGGTGCAAAAAAATACAATTAAATCCCCTATGGGGAAAAAACGAAATTACTTTCGGAACAACCCAATATATAACTTCCCTTTAAAATTACCTTCTTGCATACAATGGAACCACGAACAGTTACCACTGTTATGCTGTTTGGTAGCGGTTATTTTAGAGTTTATTTAAAGGATGAATACCACCGACGAAATATCGATTTAGCAAAGTTCACTGACCTTGTGATGAGAGGAATGGCCCGTGTGATTGGCGGAGGTGTGATTTCCGGCGGGAATAGATGCCAGGTCCTCGATGGTTAACTCTGCTAAGGCGTCGTTGCCACCGCTGCAACCGCCTAGCAAGCCACCCGCGATGACGCCGCCGCTTCCTGGGCTGCCCCCGATGCAACCTCCATCCGACCTTACAACGTTTGCCGAGGGTCTCTTCTGCACCCTCCTCGAGGTCACCAGTTCTTTCACCCCTGACAACTCTCGCCTCGAACCACCCACGTATCTAAAAAAAGCACGTGCCACTCTTATTAATGTTTACGCTCAGCGCGACACTGTTGTGAAGAATATTGAATTAAAAATGATTATGAGGCATCGTGTTTATGCTTCTCTTATGTATACCGCGCGTTTAATTGTGTGGTCGTAATTAGTATCGTGTTAATGTAAATAAACGATTATTTGGTTTTTATTTCTAAGATAATACAGTTTCTCTATGGTGAAAATATAAATGTGTTATTGAAACGATGATTATTGATTTTTATGGTAAATTCGAGCGTAAATGTATCGTTTTACTGAGTGAAACAGGGGAGTGTGTAAGTCAATACTATTTGTTTTGTATTCTATGTCCAAATGAAGTCATTTTTTGGATATTAGGGTTTGAACCTTTCGCTGTGGCACTTTTGGAACTAGGAGTTCTCAGATTGAGACAATTTTTATTATTTTGAATGTAAAAATAATGAAATATAATAAAGTATGATAAATAAAATATAGAATATGTGTATAGTAATTTTGGTACTTTGTATGATAAATTATAGTATAATATTTATAATTGAAAATAAATATTAATATTTAGTATAAAAAAGGTTTGTGACAAACTGTAGGTTTTTAATAAATAAAAACTTTGTATGATAAATTGTGGTAAAATATTTATAAATGAAAATAAATATTATTATCTGCTGTAAAAAAGGTTCGTGACAAGCTGTAGATTTTTAATAAATAAGAACTTAAATTCTGAGGATATATAGATTTTTCGTAGCAAAATAATCAATTACTGTAAATGTTACACTAGTTTTTATATTAATTTTCATACCGTACTATTTACTAATTATAATAAAATTATATAAAATATACACCATTTTATGCTATCCTGCTACGGTCCTCAAATTCATTTCGACCTAAAGGCACTCTCATTTGACTAAAAAAATTCCTGACTCTGATAAAAATGTGCGTTTAACATAAAATTGAAAAAAAGAAAATCTGCATATCGACAACAGCGTGTTTAAATTTTTCTCAAAATTAAGCAATTTTTTACCGAAAGAAAAACTCGATCGGGTCAAAAGTGACCCAAGAATCGTAGCAAGGTTAACACCTCGAGGACCATTCGCGAGATATCTCGTTTCTCTTAATTGGCAAAAATAAATAAATAATAAATTACTTCCAAAAACAAAATCAAGATCAATACGTACTACATAAATTATTTTTTTAAACTATGTAAGTAAAAATTTCATTTAAACCACAAGATTTACGAGAAAGTTCCTGATCTTCAATGTATTCATATTTTATAAACACAACACTTTACATTTCATCCCATAAGATTTACGAAAAAGTTATCTTCAACGTGTTCATATTTTATAAACACAACACTTCGCATTATTGTAATATATATGTCACCTTTATTATACATAATAAAAAAACGTATAATACTTAAAATGCAGGTCTGTATTCACTTATTTGAATTTTAACCGCGTTTTGTTTCAATCACTATTCCTGCGTAAAAAGATTTCCAAGCAACAACAAACAGTACGCAAGCTATAGTAGCAGAGCTTTTCTATTTAGAGACACTTGGATGAGCTAACGTGCAGAATATAAAAGCTGGATGTACTAGACAATGGGAGCGTAGTAGCTTTTTTGTAAGGAATCTCTGACAGTGCGCTGCAGGCGCATCAAAAGGCACCGTGGCTACCTCGGGCCTATGAATCGTGCCAAATGAAGGTGGATTCGAATCGTATAGAAATTGCTCTATTAGTGAGATTAGATCCACGAGTCAATCCACTCGGCGGACAGTGTCTGTCCTGTAAGCTGTTCTAAATCGATGAGTTGCTGTACGCGCGTTCTGTCCGTTCTCTTTGTGGACAGGCTTTCGTGCTTGTCGTGAATCAAAATTGCATAAAAGTTATCAAAACCTCGTTTCTCTCGTCGACGGAACGATGTAAAATCACAAGATAAACGCGTTGCTTCTTTTTTCGTTTTAAAACTTGTCCTCGATGCTCTTTTCAGATCGTCACTGTCGTCTCAGTGTTTTTATACTAAAATTATGGACGATGAACGTAGACTTGTTTGAAATTCAAACAAATAAAAATAATAGGTGTTCTAAGAAATGCATAACGTAAGGAGAATAAATATTTATCTATTTTTTTTTACAGAAGATCATGAAAAATCTCGTAAATTGTATCGTTGTAAATTTATAGAATTGGAATGCTAAAACTATCGACGGTGAAAGTAGATTCATTTGTAACTCAAACAAATAAAATAATAGGTATTCTAAGAAATGCATAACGTAAGGAAAATAAATATTTATCTATTTTTTTACAGAAAATCATGAAAAATCTCGTAAATTGTATCGTTGTAAATTTATAGAATTGCAACGCTAAAACTAGCGACGATGAAAATAGACTTATTTGTGCCTAAACAAATAAAAATAATAGGTTTTCAAAAAAATACATAACACAAAAGAAAATAAATTCTTATGTATTTTTTTAAAAGAAAATTACGAAAAATCTCCCAAATTTCATCGTTGAAAGTAGACTTATTTGTAGCCCAAAGAAATAAAAATAATAGGTATTCTAAAAAATACATAACGTAAGGAAAACAAATCCTGATTAATTTTTTTTACAGATAATCACGAAGAATCTCCCAAATTGAATCGTTGTAAATTTATAAAATTAAAACACTAAAACCATCGATGGTGAAAGTAGATTCATTTGTAACTCAAACAAATAAAAATAATTAATATTCTAAAGAATACATAACGTAAAGAGAACAAATCTCTATCTACGTTTTTTCAGAGAAACTCATTACAGAAAATTATTTTCCAAGCGTTTTCGAAACACGCAGTTCAAAGTAAGCAAGCTAATTTCTCTATATTTTCCGATATTCCCTAAACGTGATTTCGAATCACAAAATTCTCCGGAATCCGAATATTTTCGAGTCTTGGAAAACCTTGGAGACTCGTTTGTATCTCAAATAAAAAAAAAAAATTCCTAATCTAACATTTTCGGGTTCTCGCACGTGCCTACAAATCTTTATTCATATTCGTTAAGAGAAAAACGCAAGAACTTCTTAAAAATGCACCATTATAAATTTACACAATTTATATGAGAAATCACAAAACTATTTTTACCGCTTATGTAATTCCAGTATTAATAAAAACTCTGAATAGCTATTATTTCCAAAGTTATCATAGTAAACGAGTTAAACTCGAATAAAATTAATACGACACAAAAACACGTTGACAAATTTTTAAAACGTGTATCAACAACGTATTATCAAGAATATCGGAGTACCTGAATGAGAGGAGAAACAGGAACAGTTAAAAGTTAACACTAGAACTTCCGGCGATTAAAGTAGACTTATTTGTATCAAAGAAATCAAAATGATAGATATTCGAAAAAGTACCTATAACAAGGGTAACAATTCGTTCTTCATATTTTCTACAAAAAGTCATATAAAATCCCCCAAAATACATCGTTGTAAATTTATAAAATTTTTATAAGAAATTACGATTCGGTAGTTCTAATGTTAATCGCCAAAGTAAAATACGGAAACTTCGAAGGATATAACAAATATTGATTAGAGGTTAATGAACGTAGATGTATGTTATGTATTAATGACAAGGCTACGATAAAGCATTGATTGGAAAAGTGTTATGGACTAGACATGTAACTAATGATTATCGAGACGGTATCGATATTTTATTGATACTTAACGATATATGCAGTATCGGACAAATGAATACGGACGCTGACGTTTTTCTGTTTGTTTGTTGTCACGGTAACGTCACGTACTTACGTCGCTCACGTTCATATAAGACGTTTGTGTTCATATAAGAAAATTATAGGAATATCGACAAAATTTATACTTGGAATAAATGTTTAAAAAGTGGCTAAAATGCACGATTTAGGAAAAAGTGTTTCGATAATAGATAACCGAACTGTGCAAAAGGTTATCTCATAAATAATCATACGGTGTAACAAGAATATTTACAATAATCAAAATCCAGCATTTCATATGCATCGACCTAATAGTTTTGTCCAGTATTGCATAATATGTATTAGATTGGAAACTATGAAACGGGCGTTTTTTGTTCAGTCTATGTTCAGCTATGTTCAATTTTTTGACTTTATTTATTGCACGCAAATGTTTTAACACAGCTGTACGACTAGTTGCTAGTTTAGACCCAAGTGTTCGACTAGTTCTGCGTGGATCGGATTCCACGGTCGTCCTTAATTCCTCGTTATCAATATGGGCCGGTGGTCTTCCTCGAGGCTCATTCGCGATACTCGAATTGTCAGATCGAAATTTTTGGAACCAATACCGAGCAAATAGCCGAAATCGGGTGACGCGGCCTAATCCGGATTTTTGCCGTCACCCGAACATGGGTGACGCGGCGGTCAACGTGTCAACAGATGCAAAAAGATTATGAAAAGTAATGGTCAATATATGGATAATTAAAAATAATTGTGTGTATTAATATTTCGTAATAAAAAATAGTGTCGAGGAACGACGTTACTCATGGGATAACCTAATACCAGGTTGTCCGAAAAGTTTCTTTCGTTTTATTGATAAGTAACGGATGCATAATATTTTATGTTTCACAACATATTATTAGGTTGGAAACTATGAAACGGGCGTTGAATGAAAATAAAAAACGAAAAGCGCAATTTTTCACATTATTCATTATATTCAATTGAAATAATTTCCATTGGCATCTACAACTTTTTGCCAACANNNAGGTTTCTCGAATAATTACGCGAGAGCTCTTTCTAGGAAGAAAGTAGTATCGGGTTTACGAAAAATATTTATCGATTCTAGCAATATCCGTCTCAAGTGAACGATTATTTTCCAAAGCTGGACAGATACTTTCAAAGAGAAGAATCAGGTTAGAACCAGAGCTTATAAACATCCTGTCTGTGATTAGCTCGAGCAAAAATAAATAAAATTAAAATCATAAACTACACTTTGCTCTCGATAACTTTCGTTCTATTCGCCTTAACGATATCTTCACGATATTATAAATATATTAAAGCATCGTTAATATATCGATATTATCTATATTTATCGATATCTGTATCGGCAGTCGTACATGTACTGTGGAATAAAAAGAGGAAATTAAAGAAAAGGAATATAGAGAAGGTTGTAAACCGGTTGGAAAAGGTTGTGAAACAAATGAGAAGAATAAAAAAGAACTGCAATTATGATGTTTATGATGTGCGGAAAGATGAGTGGGTTAAGTACCGGAAACTTTAACACTTGAACTACCGACGAATAAAGCATACTTATTTCTACCGAAAAAATCATAATGAAAGGTATATAAAAAAATACGCAATGTAAGAGAAACAAAGCTTTGTCTACGTTTTTAACAGAAAATCACGGAAAATTGCCTGCGAGATGCCATTGTCGATTTATAAAATTTCTGTAAAAAATTAGGAATGGGTCATTTTGACCACTTTGGTAGTTCTAGTGTTAAACCAAGTCCATTTCTTGACCTCCAGGCTGGAATTAACAACAAATATATTAAGCGTCGGAAAAAGTTCGTGCGGATTTATGCTACAAAATTCAATTCGGTTCGAACTTTCCTGAAATTTTATTTAATAAAATCAACGTTATTAATTTCTGTAGCTCTTTTCCGATGTTTTTTAACCCTTCGCGGACGAGTGTCGGCAAATAATAGCCCAAGTATTTTCCCCGTTGCGGACACGTGTCGACAAATAGCCATCCAAGTCTGCGAAATTATATTCTAAGCTATCTTTCTAAGCGATAAGATGCGCAAGGTATAGTATATTAAACATTATTACCCTTCCTTTGTAAGAAAATGAGGAATTTTCAGCGGTGAAGTTTTTGTCAAATTGTCGACAAAACCACGAATTCTTAACATTTCGCTTTACCATCTTTAACTTTGGATAGACAACGGAACATTCAAACAAACGAAGAATTGAAATAGTGTACACCAACAAAATGGACAAAATCTTCTAATGATACCATCATTGTTATATAATTTCTGCAAAATACAAGAAATAAAATTTGAATTCATCTCTGGCAAAAAATCGGACGAACTTTCTCCGGTACCTAATACAACAATGGCACGCGTACAGTAATTTTAACTTCAACTGGAGTTTCACTTTATAAAATTGATAATTACTAAATATTTTATGTTTGACACGCTGTTAAAACAGTAAATAATTATGGCTAATATGTGTAGCTACTCAAAGGGGTTAATTGTCGTAATTGATGCTTCGTCGTAAATCGAGAAATGAAATCTCTGACTTTAGCGGAAACATTGCTGTAAACGAATAAATTATGGCATTCGAATTTCAGTTGTCGGATATGGAAAATAATGTAAATAAATGATAGAATGATGAGAGGATTAAAATGTTGAGGATGGAGCAAATAAAAATGAAATCGATAATGGTTATTAAGCTGACACGAAAGATTGGACGTTGGCTAATTAGCTGATAAGTAGTATAAGTCGGTGCTTGAACAGTCTATCGTAGGCGAATACGTTTACTTTGCGTTTAGATAAGTCTCCGAGCAACAAATTTGCTGACTCAAATCCTAGGAAGTCTCGTGGCTCGTGTGATTAATAATTCACGAATCACGCGCGTAGGATTAGGATTACTGCGCTTACGTGAGCACACCACCGTTCCAAGACTAGCTAATACGATTAACGCGCTTCGCTTCTAATAATGCTTTTCCGACATTTCTTTACAAGCTTCCTCGACTTTTTCTCCGAGACTGTTATAATTATTTACCGCGAGGTTATTCGTCTCGATGAAGAATGTTTTAATTATTTAACTTTAACTTTTCTGCGGTCGATACCGACGTCGAAGGGCCGATCGTGAGCTGCGTTGAACGATACACGAATTAATTTTAATTTCAATAGACTTCTTCGAGAGGTCATTTATTTCACAAATATATCTCGCAGCTTTCGAGCTTTTGTACGATTCAATAATTTTTTCTTGTTAAATGTTCGTTCGTACGAAGAAAATTTAATTTCAAATGTTGTGCTTAAATTAGAAAATTATAAAATTGTAAAATTAAAAAAAAATATTAAGATTGTAAAATTATATACAGTAATGAAAATCGGTGGGAAAATTAATGGAAACATAGATGTTTTAGTGTAGTAATGCAATTTTATATAAGATCGAAAATGTTGCAACATAATTTAACGAATGGGAAAATATTTTGTCGTGTTTCGTCGGAAAAATTAATTTTATCCATGCTGTGAGGTTTCCAGGCAGTAATTGGGAATAAAGGTTTCGCAATGAAACACTAATAGGTTATATTAAATTCTAGACATGTAATATAATGTCATAAATATCCATGTGCACGCTCAACCTTGTGCTACTGAAATAGCGATATTTTTATATTTTATGTTAGATATAACTAAATAGTTAACGCTAGGTTTACGGGCATCGATTGGATTATAAATTTTTTGTAATATCGTTAGTTCATTTTACTTCGAATAAATAGATTTCTGTTAGGGGAGATTTATTTAACACATTTTTCGTATATGAATTCTATTTTGAGTTTGCGTTTTTCGCACGCATGATTGTTAAATTTAAACGCGAAATCTGAACTGCGTCGAATCGACGAATTCCGTAGATCTGGTGTTAATTTTATTTAAAAATTTTTTATGCGGATTGCGTTTTAATATTCCAATGAATATACATATTGCGGTGTTGCATCAAAGTATCAATATTTTTATTCATTTTCCCCTTGATTTTCATAACCATTATAAATGCACGTTTTATTTTGTGAGTAACTATACATCGTAACAAAATTTGTTTTAACTGCATCAGAAGAAAATACTAGAACTACCTCTGATTATAATATACTTATTTGTAGCAAAGAAATCGAAACGAAAGGTGTATGAAAAAAATAAACATTATAAGGCAGACAAATTTTTATCTATATTTTTATGAAAATTAAGGGAAACTTCCTAAAAATACAATAAATGTGCAAAATTTTTATGAAAAATTACGAATTGGTTACTCTGGCTTCATTGGTAGTTTTAATGTTAAAATTGTTGCAGAACCTACAAGATCTATCACTGAAGTGTAACACTCCCATTTTAATGAAATTTACATATGAGATAGTGTTTAAAAAAATATTTGACACACTTCTTTTATCTACAATCATCTATATTTAGAAGGTGAAAACAGCCCTCACAAGTAGAGATGAAAAATATACTTCTCTTAATATTTTAGACAGCCCTCAAAATTAGAGATGAAAAATATATTTCCCTTAATATTTTAGACAGCCCTTAAAATTAGAGATGAAAAATATATTTCTCTTAATATTTTATACAACCCTTAACATTAGAGATGAAGAATATATTTCCCTTAATATTTTAAACAACCCTTAAAATTAGAGATAAAGAATATACTTCTCTTAATATTTTAGACAACCCTCAAAATTAGAGATGAAAAATATATTTCCCTTAATATTTTAGATAGCCCGCAAAATTAGAGATGAAAAGTATATTTCCTTTAATATTTTAAACAACCCTCACAATTAGATATGTAAAATATATTTTCCTTAATATTTTAAACAGCCCTAAAAATCAGAGATGAAAAATATATTTCCCTTAATATTTTTAAAACTATTCCCTTCAGACAAAAAATTGTATAATTTTTAACGTCAGATTTAACAATATAATAGTACAAACAGTTTCCGAAGTCTTGAGCAAAAATATATTTTCCATCCTCAACTTCGAGGGTTGTTTTCACCCTCCAAATACAAAATAATTTCACATAAAACAAAATATGCGTAAAATATTTTTTATACGCCATCTCATACCTGAATTTCATTAAAAATTGTTACACGCGTGCTACACTTGAGGCGACGTCGCTTGCTAAAAGAATAACCGAAGATAAAAATTACAGCAGAAAATAAACGGCCACCAATTTTTCAAACTTTCATATCTCCGTTATCTTATTCAGCATGGATTCCAAGCTAACTCGATTAGCTAACAGCGAACGCAACACTACTGTCGAAAAACTTTCAAATTGCATTAACGGTAGGAAGATCAGTTTATGCCTCGGATAGTCCGGCGGAAAGTAAAGACTCGGAAGAGACGGGGAAAGTTGCAGCTGTGTCCTTATCCGTTTAAAAAATTTTCCTACTCTACTTTTTTTTTCACGTTTCTTCGCAACTATCAAAACTCGATTACCGAAATGAATTTTTTCCTTTTTCATCTAAGCATCAACTCGCAACGATTCTCTATCAAACATTTTCGTCTTAGCGTGTCTCAAAGACCACGAATCTTTTCTTATTATCGGAAAATTTCCTTTGTTTCGCGAAGATCGAGCGAAAATATAGGTGACACGGAAAATCTGTTCTCTTTAAGGAATTATTGAAAAGCATGACGTTTCAATGGGCATCAAAGACGACTCGGCTATCGACGTTTATTCCTTTTAGGATACACAGTCGAACGGTTTTAAAAAAAGAGCTTTGATCTCGATAAATTCCCGATTTATCCTTTAATCCGCTGTGCTCGTATTTTTTTCAATCGCAGAAGCGAACCGGCAAAAACACACGCAGTTAATTCGTATTCCCGAGTAATCAACAATAAAACCTAGTTTGATTCTATACCTTCTGCTCGTTCCCGTTAGACTGTCCATTTTTACGCAAATACACATTCTCCAAGATACGATAAAAAGAAGCAGAAGTTGTTTAAAAAATTGTTTCACCTCGGAGATATTAAAAAGAAACACTATTCGTACATTTTTTCTTATCAACTATATTCTGTGCAACGTTGCACCTTCAAATCTCCTGTAAACGCATAAAAATCCTGGGTCCGGTTATTATTATCTAACACGAGTATTTCAAAATCTATCCAAACCGTGTCCACCGTCGCTTAATCCCTATTCCCCTTGCTCTCCTTTCTCTTTCTCGCTTTTTCAACTGTTCACAGAGCCACGCGATATTTATCACTTTACGTAAGACCGGTATTACAAATTCCTCGCGGTGTTTCACCACCCCGAGCGATACCGAGAGTCCGCGACAAAGTAACACTCGTGGCCGGTCATTCATCCCCTAAAACTTCCTAACCTTGACATCGGTTGCATCGACGTTCTTAAAATTCCCAGAGAAAAGCAGAAAAAACTAGCCAAATTCACTCAAAAAGAAAGATAAAAAAAAAAAATATATATCGCAACGAAGGAAGAAAACGAAACGAAACGAAAAATTACCCTGAACTTGCGTCTCGAAATCTTGGTTCTCCTTGCTCGTACAGGACGTCACTCGGCGACGTTCTTAACGCTTAACACTCCTCGCGCGGTCGAGATTTCGGCGAAACATCACAGTTCGACGGTGTTGAACGGTCTCGCGTGAATCCGGGAACCGAACGGGAAGAACGGTCGAAGGAATATTTTCGACGGGAACGTGGGCGAAGAGCAGCCGGTTCCTCCGTCCCCGGAGAACTATCGCTAACCACGACTTTCCGTCGTTCGTGTACGTACGTACGTACGTTTCGTTCGTTCTCGACGATGCTCCCCACCCTCGCCGCTACGCGCTACGCTACGGATGGGTATCCCGTCAAACCGACCCCCGAGAGCAGCCCTCCGCGCCCTCCTCAGCGTTCGCGCAAGAACCTCCCTTGGTGGCGCCTTAAGCCGCCCTGCTGGGTTACGCGACGTCGCCGGCAGATCGCACCAGCGAAACCGCCGCCGACGGATCGATCGACGTGACGTCACGACGCCGACGCAAGCGTCGTGCCAATCTCGCGAGGTATCGTCTCGCGACGACACGTCCTCGTCTTCGTCTGTATACCGGACCTTGAGGAATTTTTTTTTTCTTTTTTCTTTTTCTTTTTCTTTCTCGTTCTTTTTCTTGTTCTCTCGCCTCTTCTTTTAGATAAGGTCAACTTTGGGAACCACGGGAGAACGATTCAGACTTGTCTTTCGCAGAATTGTCTTTCTCGCTGTTCCACGAATCGGTCCCTTTGCCGTGTTTTATCCGAGGTTCGCAGCTATTTCCGTTTCGGAGCTAACTTTTTAATAGAAAATGGCAATTCTCGTGAATCGGTTGCTGGAAGAATGGATGGGCGTTCGTTGGTAGGGCTTTGGGTAGGTTTCGGCCGGGACGGAGGGAGAATGGTTTGTGACGTTGGGTTTGACGAACGCGAATTGTATTCGGAAGGTTGCAACCCTTTGCCTTACTGGGTGTTTTAACCCTTTGCACTGGAAGACTTTTTTAAGTTTCAAAGAGCTTCTGGGAGAACTTGAAGTGTTCTTTTGGAAAAAAAGAAGTTGTAAATGTTTGCGATTTCTTATTTGTTTGGTTAATTTAGTTTTGTTTTAAGGTAAAAGGAGTTGAATGGATGAAAATATAGAATGTAATTAAAAATATAATCTGTGAAGAAAATTATGCGTGTCGCCATTGCGGCGCCAGCCGACTGTAAAGGGTTAACATATTCGTGACCGGTAAATTTTTTCCGTTTTTAATAGTGAGTACCGGCGAAGGTAATGAAGTTCTGAAGCTGGTTGCAGCTAACTTGTATCGTTAAGGAAAGGATAAAGATGGTAAAATTTGTTTTGAAATATTAGTGTTGCAATTATGTGTTGTTAACTCTGTATAGCCCGAATTTTGTCTGCTTAGTGGAGAAAAAATTAGGATTGATTACAGTTTTTCACTTTGATTTGAAAATGTTTTAATTAATAATTGCTGTAGATGGATCGTGGTGTCGCTACGGTAATACAGTAATCAAATTTAATAGTGCAGTGATAACTAAAGAAAATTAATTTTTTAAAATATAGATACATCAGTTTGTAACTTTTAAGTCACACGGTCTCATAGAGGGTTAATGGAATAATTTCTATCTAGATATCTTAATAGTTATGAAAGTATGAAAATTTAGTTGTTATTTTATTCATTTAAATTTAGTAAGTTAATGACAGTGTTAAAAAGAAGGCTATTGTATGTGAAATAATTGGACTACAGTGTCGAACGTGGCTCGGATCGCAAAGTGTTAAAATTTGGGTGAAAATATTTAAACTAATAATTACTGTAGATCGTGGTGTCACTACAGTAATACAGTAATCAAATTTAATAGCGCAGTGATAACTAAAAAAATCAATTTTTTCAAATATAGATACATCAGTTTGTAACTTTTACGTCACACGGTCTCATAGAGGGTTAAATTGAAGGACGTGAATTCACATCAGCGGCAATAAGAAATGGAATTTAAAATGACGCGAATTCATGTCTCCGGCAACCAGGAATAGAACTTAAAATACGTGAATTCATGTCAGCGGTCGCGAATGTGTTAATAGCTACGTATTTTGGCTGTTCGGTGGTTTAATGGTTGTAAATATTTTTTTTTACTGCTTTATTCTAATTTCTTCGATAGAATTAAATGTATTTTAATTGTTAGTAGTTGTAGTGTTAACGCTAGAATTATTAACGATTAAAGTATACCTATTTGTATCAAAGAAATCATAATATTAATATTAATATTAATGATATTCTCTCTAAAATCTATGCTTAAAGATTTGTTTCTCTTGTATTATGTATTTTTTATTAATATTATTAATATTAATATCAATAATAATATTAATAATAATATTAATGATATTGATATTAATAGTACTATTAATAATATTAATATTATTAATGATATTGATATTAATAATAATATTAATAATATTAATAAAAAATACATAATTCAAGAAAAACAAATTTTTAAGCAAAGATTTTATAGAAAATCACGGAAATACTCAAAAATGTAGATTGGCTTTGGTAGATTTAATGTTCATATGTGAAAATATATTAATGTAAATTGTTTAACTTAGTATATATAATCAACTATTAATTGTATACAGTTGACCGAGGCAAATCGGATCATTTTCTGTTTTATAGTGCAAAAATAACATTCAAAATTTAGAAAGCTAACTTTTCATTGCGAATTAATAATTAATACCCAACTAAATTTGAACATTAATAATAAAAAACCTTTTTTGCACTCTAAAACCCTTCTTTTGACTGAATTCTCATTTTGATCCAATTCTACCCTATCTGGTGTAACATTTTTCAGGCCAATTTCGTTAGTATGCTCTACGAGCATAAATCAAGAGAAAACATTATGTAAATATAAATAATATTACACAAAACGTACATGCTTCGCTGTAAAGTACAAAATAAACGATTTTTCAGCCACACTTTGTCAGTTTGTTCTATGAAAATATTAGATAAATATAAATAACAGTATAACGATACAAATAACGCTATGAAATGAGAATAAAAACTGTAAGATATAAAATAATAGATAATAATAGATTTGCGTTTAGCGCGATGCAATTCATAACTTTTGTACGCGTTCCAAGAGCTCGAGATTAATTTGAAAATTTGAAAATAGACATTTCACGGCATGCACGGTTTCGTTTCAAATTAAATGGTACAGAGGTATGAATTCTCGGAAACAATCGTTTATTTCGCGGCCAGCATTGGTGAATGCGACGAAGAAAAATCGCAGGAATATAATATGGCTGAGTTAATTAACAAGGTGGATTAAATTGCACGATCAATACACGAATTGACAGAGACTCGCTTTTCGAGCAAATTTAATGCAATAATATGACAGTTGGACATTATAGCAAATTTAATTTGTTAAATGATATCTGCGTTCACAATTATATCTCAATTTGTACAGCGAATGATAATAATTTAACTGTTTCTTGCGCTAATAAAAACTTACGCTAATCGTATAACAATTATAATCGGACAGATACCATAAAATATTCATTCGCGTATTTCGAAACATGTATAAAAATAGACAGAGTAAAAAAAGAAGAAAAACTGATTCCGATGAAGCTCAAAATAAAAAAAATTACGCACCTGAAAAAAAATACGGTCGAATAATGTAAACCCGAATACAATGGGAAGGATTAAAAAAAAAAAAAAAAAAAAATCTAGAGAGTGGTACGAAATTTTACTCCCAGATTTAATCCTCAGCTTATAATAACACGATTTGACGCATTAAAGTATTAATAATAACAAAGAGGAAAAAAGAAAAATATTAGTTGAATTTATGAAAGAAAATTTAAAAAAGCGACATTTTAGAATATGAATATCCGCATGAAACGAGGAATATTTTTCACGAATTATACAATTCTGTTCCAATTTTAATTCTCAAGTAAAATTACACATATTCCACGTTGTTAAAATGTTTCCCGACGGAATAAAATAATTCTGTATCGTGCGCTGCGGAATAAAATACAGTAGCGTGTCGATTATCCTAATCTTTGATCGCTCAAAATGAAAATTAAAGATTACTTTAAAAATAATTAACTTTCTTAACCCTTTCGCTGCGGTTCTCTAAAGGCCAAAAGTGTTGTTCGTATACAGATCGATACAGTTTTTATTAACATAACACAAATATGGATATTGAAATGCATTGTACAATGAATTATGATATAACAGATGTAAATGAAAATAAAAATAATTCAGTGCTATAGAAAATCTCCGTGCACAATTTTAAAAAATGATCGCTTCATTTCTGAGGGCGTAACTATGCGACTTTCGTAGCAAAAGGGTTAACATTAATCACGTGGAATTACCATGTACAGGTAGCCCTCCTACAACATGGCATCCTATAACACGGTTTCGCTCTAACACGATAAGAAAATTGCAAAAACCTTTGTACAACACTGTACTTCTATAGCCGCGGCGAGACTTGCCGTCTTAAAGATACAATTTTGCGGAAAGTACTTCTTTTTATCTCCGTGGCCTGAAAACAAAAGTGTCTCACGCTTGTACATACATTTATATTTTTAATAAAAATTAAGTTATTTGTGTAGAATTAAACAAAATATTTGTTTTTAATAAGTTTTTGGAACGTAACCCCCCTTTTTGTACTGGCTCTGGGTCTCATACAACACGGTTTCACATAACACGGAATTTTCTAGGAACCAATCTACCGTGTTATAGGAGGATTACCTGTACTATACTTACACCAGTCCATAAGTATTTGATCGCATGGTGGTGTCGGATCAAGAAGTTTATATAAAAGTTATGATTTAAATATCCTTAAATAGATTGAATATAAATATATATGATTGACACAGAAATATGATTATTACCACAGTATTTTTCTTTTAGAAAGAATAATTTAGAATTTAGAATATTTTAGAAAGAATATATTTTACATGAATGAAAAAGGAATATGTACACTAGTTTGCATAAGTATTTGAGCAGCTCCAGTTTATCTAAAATATACAAAATATATTTTAAATAAGTTATCTCTCTTTCTAAAAGAAAAATACTGTGGTAAAAATTAAAAGAAAAATACTTTTTCATTCTAAAAGAAAAATACTGTGGTAAAAATTACGTCGAGATAACTTATTTAAAATATATTTTGTATACTTTAGATAAACTGGAGCTGGTCAAACACATATGCAAACTAGTGTACATATTCCTTTTTTATTCGTGTAAAATATATCTACGTACGTACGTACGCAATAAATGTATATCGTTACTTCAAAAACGAATATATTTTAATTATACGAACAATTCAATTTTCTGAACCACCACGGTTCTAGTTGGTTCGGATAATTGACGCTTTACTGTATACCAGAGTTTCAACTTAAGGGTCGCGTTAAATATTTAATAGATCATTAAATGATAGCTGTTACGTTACATTCGGCTGCATTATTCTGTAATTAAATTTAAATACCTAAAATATCGCTCGAAGCAAAATTACCAAGCTTAACCTTTTGAGTGTCTTTCCTACCACTTTTCATGCCACGTGTCTTGCCTGTTTTCCCGTCCAAAATTGCCAAGGAGCGCTTTTTCGCTTGTCTTATTCCCTCTCGAAAAATGCCAAGCGGCGCGATGGCGCTTGTCTTATTCTCCGATTAACACTAGATTGCCCAAGAAAGTCATTTGGACTGCTTTTTAATTTTAATTAGAAAAACAATTATGTATGTAATGACACAATTTCTTAGAATTTTCTGACTTTTTGTACAATAAATGCGTTTATTAATAATTGTAGTTACCTCCCCCCTCCTTCATTNCTTAAATAGATTGAATATAAATATATATGATTGACACAGAAATATGATTATTACCACAGTATTTTTCTTTTAGAAAGAATAATTTAGAATTTAGAATATTTTAGAAAGAATATATTTTACATGAATGAAAAAGGAATATGTACACTAGTTTGCATAAGTATTTGAGCAGCTCCAGTTTATCTAAAATATACAAAATATATTTTAAATAAGTTATCTCTCTTTCTAAAAGAAAAATACTGTGGTAAAAATTAAAAGAAAAATACTTTTTCATTCTAAAAGAAAAATACTGTGGTAAAAATTACGTCGAGATAACTTATTTAAAATATATTTTGTATACTTTAGATAAACTGGAGCTGGTCAAACACATATGCAAACTAGTGTACATATTCCTTTTTTATTCGTGTAAAATATATCTACGTACGTACGTACGCAATAAATGTATATCGTTACTTCAAAAACGAATATATTTTAATTATACGAACAATTCAATTTTCTGAACCACCACGGTTCTAGTTGGTTCGGATAATTGACGCTTTACTGTATACCAGAGTTTCAACTTAAGGGTCGCGTTAAATATTTAATAGATCATTAAATGATAGCTGTTACGTTACATTCGGCTGCATTATTCTGTAATTAAATTTAAATACCTAAAATATCGCTCGAAGCAAAATTACCAAGCTTAACCTTTTGAGTGTCTTTCCTACCACTTTTCATGCCACGTGTCTTGCCTGTTTTCCCGTCCAAAATTGCCAAGGAGCGCTTTTTCGCTTGTCTTATTCCCTCTCGAAAAATGCCAAGCGGCGCGATGGCGCTTGTCTTATTCTCCGATTAACACTAGATTGCCCAAGAAAGTCATTTGGACTGCTTTTTAATTTTAATTAGAAAAACAATTATGTATGTAATGACACAATTTCTTAGAATTTTCTGACTTTTTGTACAATAAATGCGTTTATTAATAATTGTAGTTACCTCCCCCCTCCTTCATTTCCGGTATATATATATATATATATGTAGGATCATACGGATCACGGAAATGACAAAATAGTATTTTGAAAGGGTGAATATATTTAATGATAATAATAAAATAGAGCTATAATGGAGGTATAATAGAGACGCCTTCGAAACACTCTTCTCCGCGTCTTGACGAGAACTAACGATCATTCGTGCTCCTCGAAAGTCGTCAGTCCGACTACAATGTACAGTCAACCCTCCTATAACGCGACACTCTGAGAACGGGGTTTCTAAATAACGCGGAGCTTGACAGCGAGGATGAGTGTTAAAAGATTTTACAAAAGTCTTTCTTGTTTTTGTTGGAAAACAGTTCATTTGGTTACTTTTTGTTTCATTTTTTTTATCATTTCCTTATACGAACTCTTCAATTCGATAAAAATAATTTATAATTTAATCTTATCTTTTGTATTTCTTGGTCTCCATATAACGCGGTACGAATAGTGTGATTTGTACTAATTCTGAGTTTCTTATAGCGCGGTTTCCATACAACGCGCTACGAATTAGCCTGGTTTGTACGGTTAAATCCGAGTTTCTTATAGCGCGGTACGCACTCACCGCGTTATAGGAGGGTTGACTGTACCGTCTTTTCGACGCTATGGCGTCGTTCGGGCCGCCTGGACCCGCCGCCACGCAACAAACGCGACCACCGAACCTACATATATGTGTTATACCTATATTGCCCGAGAGCAGTCAAAATGACTTCCTTGGCCAATCTATTGTTAAAAATGCCAAGGAGCGCTTTTGCGCTGTTTTCTGCTCTTATATGGTAGGTTGAAATCTTTTAAATTCAGCGCGGTTCTGACATCTTTCTGAGAATAAGTACAGATATCAGCGTGTTTAAATAATATAAAAATATTATTTAACCCTCTATGGAACCGTGTGACTTAAAAGTTACAAACTGATGTATCTATATGTGAAAAAATTAATTTTCTTTAGTTATCACTGTACTATTAAATTTCATTACTCTATTACTGTAGGCGATACTACGATCCTTCCATACCAATTATTAGTTAAAAAATTTTCAAATAAAAGTGAAAAACTGTAATCAATCGTATTTGTACCAAAGAAATCAAAATAATAGGTATTTCGAAAAATACCTATAATAAGGGTAACAATTCTTCATGCATATTTTTTACAAAAAATTGCCGAAAATCCTCAAGAATTCATTATTGTAAATTTCTAAGGTTTCTATAAGAAATTATGAACAAGTCATTTTGACTCGTTCGGTAGTTCTAGTGTTAATAGAAGATTTGTGCTGAAAAGTCGGTATCGTATAAATACGATAGGCATTGTATGTACGGTATCTTTTTTTTTTTAAATAATCATAGAGCACAGGTTTAAGTGTAAAATAAAATAAAGTTTCGTTCAGAAAAACGAAGTAGTTATCGATTTATTGCGATTTTACCGAATGATCAAACTCCCGTGAAATTTACGAAAAAACGCCCGCTACACGCGTAAGTCCCCAGCAAAATATATCCGCATGCAATGTGTTAACATTTTATCGCCCGTTAGCCGATTAATCGGCTTTTCCATTGCCAACGCTTGCCTTGAATATATTTTATGAATATTAGTTTATAAGACCCTTTGTTATATAAAATAAATTCAAAATAAAATATAAATATCAAGTTACATTCCTTTGAAACAAAACGAATAAGTACAACACAATGAATAGCGAAAATTTAGCCGGTACTAGGAACAAATGTACGCGCGACTAAGGCGGTACTAACTGAACGGCAGCCTTAACCTGTTAACACTTTGCCGACCGATCGGGGAGATCTCCCTATTTTGAAGCAAGTCGGTTCCCGACCGATCGGCGAGA
>SMSQ01026296.1:24101-66146 GCA_019453375.1 Ctenoplectra terminalis | reverse complement strand
AAAAAAAAAAAAAAAAAAAAAAAAAAGAAAAACTACCCTTAAAACTATGGACTCGCGAACGATAGTATATGATAGTAACCAACCGCGTTGCTAGCGAAAAGTATCGACAGGCTATTAAAACATGCTGGTCGAACCGATGATCGTTATTTGTATTCTATTCCCTAGAAAGTATTCACGCAGAAAAATGAATTAAAAAATACGCAGCACCTCGCTGAAGTTTCTAACCCTTCCTTGCGTGTGCCTCTCCTCCGTTGTTCCTTTCTCTCATCCACGTTTGACCCTCTGTAGTTTCTCGTCGTAGAGATATTACATTAGAAAACGCACTATTCAGAACGATAGAAGGATCGTCGAAAAATTTTAATAATAATCGAATAAAATCGATAAAAATTGAATACTATTTTAATTAATAATTTCGATCATCTTTAGCCTCCTATGATTAACCCTTTCGCTACGAAGAGGGTACATGCACGCCCAAATTAGATAATCATTTAATCGTGCATTTATTTTCTACAGTACGGAATTATTTTCATTTACACTAAATTTATTCGCATTAAATTTTACCATGCATATTTTCGTTGCGTTAACAAAAAGTGTATAGATCCGTGTACCAATATAGTTTTTAATCATTGGAGCAGCGAAAGGGTTAAAATTAATGCGATAGCATTCTCACAATATGATTCCATCTGTAGATCTTCTATTTTATTCTGAACAACACGTATTAGTAAAATTTCTGCTGGTTTATTTATTTATTTTTTCTTGGTCTCTGGTTCTTAGAATACCGTGTCAAACACAGAACCCATCGCAAAGGGTTTGTTTCTTCACTATCGTGAAAAGAAAGCGATAGAAAAATATAATGTCGTGACACTGGCAACTATAACCATTTACTGTTCCTGAGGCACCTTTAGGAGGACGGTTCTCGTACCCTCGGAATCCGAAATGTTGATCTTTAGCTCGTTGGTTAATGCCTCGAGCTTGTCCACCACCTTGGCGTTCTTTTGCCCGCCTGGATTCGGTGGTGGCCAAACGTCGTCCAACGGTGGTTCGATATACTTCCTGTTGGGTTTCATAATCGCTTCCTGCCTTCCACAGAGCGTTCCTCCTACGTGATCGGAGGACGAGACGCATTTTGGTGCCGGTTCCATGTCCATGCGAGGACGTTTGTAGAGGGGTGGCTGGATCGCCGGGCTGTAATCGTGATCCAGAAGTCCCTCGACTTCCTGCAGCAATTCCTCGCTGTATTGCTGCAGTTCCTCGTCCATCAGCTGTTTCGTGTAGAGAAGCGTTCGAGAACGACCTGCAACGGAAGGGAAATTTTTAGAATTGTTATTTCAATTTTGTTATATCAAAGCGGTCAAAATGACCGTCTTGCAATTTCTCGTAGAAATTTTATAAATTCAGAGCGATGAGGTTTGGAGGATTTTTTGTAATCTTCTGTAAAATATATAGATAGAGATTTGCTTTTCTTACGTTATGTATTTTTTTAGAACACCTATCATTTTTATTTCTTGGGGTACAAGAAATAAAAATATTCATGTAAAGGGTTTGAATTTTGGTCCATAAATGATTGATTAAAAAGTTGTAACTAGGATTTTTATGGAGATAACAAAATGTACATAATTCATATAAGTAAAAATAGATGAGTAAACCCTAGCTTCTATTTTTTTTTTTTTTTTAATTATATTCATAAAAATATGAATTTGCAATATGAAAAATATTTGAATGTGAAAAAATCTACAGTCCACTTATATGATTATAGCTATAGATTAGGGCATCCATGGTATATCTTGCAACCTTGAGAGTTCAGTTATAGTTCAGCCTTCAATTTATCCGAATAATAACAGGTCTAGATAAAATGATAAGTATCCCCTTCTTTTTAAATAAAAAAAATGTTCGTATAAGAGTTGAATTAGTTTAATTCAGAGATTATTAAAAAAATGGACCGATAATTCTGGAATTTCCAGTATTTCGTGAGTCTACGGCTGATATTCTGTATAAGCGTATTTTTCGAGCGCAGTTATCGTATTTACATGCTCGCAGTTATCATTTGTGCAAAGCAATTATTTGAGATAAAAGCTCACGACATGGCTAATCACCGCCATTGCATCTACTATTTGGCTTAGGCAGCTTGGTTAGCTGGTTTCGTAATCGAAGCCGGGAACTGGTTACGAAGCTCCCCACGTACGTGTGAACGGTCCTAAGGTACTGGCCTTTGAATTTTAATGAAGTTCAATGACATCACAGGGTTCTCGTTATACCTTCTAAAAAATCGAGAGTCGACCAGCTAATAAGAAATTATGGCTGAAGATTACGTCAAGAAAAACAGTGAACTTCGATCGTTTAGCATTGCTACGTTCTTCGAATTCTTTTCGAATCAATCGTGTTATTATTTCACCAAAAAGGAAAGTTATAACTTTAAGAAAAATGTATCTTTTATATAAACCACTATTGACCTCATTTTTTTTTTCTTCTTTATTCTTTTTTTATTTCTTTCTGATTTAAGCTCACGGTATACTATAGAGTCTTCATTTTTAATGTCTCATAATTAGTTAAAATTTATATTTTTATGAATGGTCCCAATTGAACGAGTAGATACTGTTATTCTATTAACAGCCTTTGAATCGGTCTCTTGATTTTCTTTAGTATTCATTTATAATATATTTCATTTGCAATAATATACCAGAGAGTTATCTTACTCGTGTATTTAAATAAACAGAGAAATAAAATTGAAACGAGAAAATTCGTATATTAGCAGCTTCTTTATATTTTTCTCTGAATTAGAAATTTGTCTTGTGTTGAATCACTATAAAATTATAACCGATAAATTTGTAACGCAATGTAATTTAACAGAAAGACGGTAACGTGAATGGAAGTGCCGAGAAAGTGGTTAAAACAAGGTTACAGTTCATCGAAAAGGATCGTCCAGTTCAGGTATCGAGAAAGGATCCGAGCTTTCTTGTCCTCGTTTAGAAAGTAGCTGAACAAGTTCTGCTCGATCTCGTAGCGTGCTCCGGTTTCACCATACCGGTGTTAATATCGATCTCATACCGATTGGTTTCGAAACATCGCGTTTATCTCTTTATCAAGATTTATCATCAATTTTTAATAAACCATCTCTGACACGGTAAACAGTTTCTAGGTTACAAGTCTCGTACAAAATTATTGAATCAATCGAATGAAATAAAATTCATCGTTTCTACAATTTGTAATATCGTAGAATACCAAGTGAATCAGTTTCGTAATCAGGAATACCATCCTATATGGTATATGGTTTCTGGTTACTTTTTTTCGTGTCACAACCTCAAACGCATTCTGACACTGGAATTTGCTGTCCAAGCATGCGACGAAATATTAAAATGCGCCGTTCAAATGTAAATTAGTGGATGAATCAGTAGAACGAATATTATCGCGTAAATACGGGCGATTTAAAAGAACTGAAAAAAAGAAAACAACGTCGAGTAAAAAAAAGTGAACTTTACAAAAGTTTAGATTGTACTTTATCCTTTAAACGATATCAGAATTACGAGCCAAGGATTGCGTAAAATATTCATCTAACATCCTTCAATTATCTCGGGTTACCTAATCTCGAGATAATGAATATATACTTGTTAATTCGTGTCTGTCTTCTCGTTTAGTGACGTTACGTCTTTCTTGTGTACATTTATAAATATTAATATCCACGATTGGTGTGTCATTCGAATAAAAGCTATCTCGCTTATATATCTCTAAAAAAAGAACTCAGTAATTGGTAGAGGATCGATAATAGATTTAAAAACATCCAGAAACGGTTTCGAAAAGTGAATTTCCAATTTGATTTTCATTTTAATGGAGTGAGGTCGATCGTTATTTTTAGTTTCAATTTGTTATTATAATTCCGCTCTCCGCGTGGATGAAGTAACGTTCAAGACGAGGAGGTAGAATGCGAGGAAGTGAAAAAAGAATAAGTTGGCTCGTCGTTTCATTTTTCACGCCGGTAAAAAACCATTCGACCGTACGAGGCCAAGATGCAACAAACCACAGCACGCGAAAGCAATGCGAGGAAAAAAAAAATATATATTTAACAGGGCTGTGCCTTTCACAATCCCATGGGGTTCAATGTTCCGGGCTGGCCTGTGCTATCAGACTCATTCAACCTGTGTAACCGCTAATATAACGGTTCAAAAAGGTCCGAAAAAAATGTTGGTGTCAGTTGCTGTCTGTGAACGTTTCTTTAATTCTTTCCTCCTTTTCCTAGCCGTCGATTTAATTTCGCATAAAAATTGTAGATACTCGAAACATTAATTTGAAACTGAGACATTGGAATTCGGTGTTCCATGAAGTCTAAAGTCTTGTATAAAACTTGTATAAAATTATTTTTAAGAGTCATAGGGTTTGCTAACGGGAGGAGTAAAATTTTTATAAATATTTATCCGATAGCATCTTTGCGAGCAAAATTCCACAGCAAGATCGTAAACTAGAAAAAATAGAATTACAATTTCCCGCTTCGATTTGAATATCCTTGGACCAATAATTTCCATAAATGGACCGTTTGGTATCTGACAGTGCAGCGGTATAGAGATAAAATTTAATAAGACGATGATAATAAAATAAAATAGTTAAAATATTAGAAGTTACGCGAACGTGTAACTTCTAATTCATATGGCGTTATAGGGGATTAATATTTGTAAAAATAACACCTTCGTTCTCCAAAACTCTGAATAATAACTCACCTGCCAAAGGTGGCATCTTTTCTGGCTGTTCCTGTTCTTGCGTGAGTTCATTATTGGAACTGGAGTGCGGTCTCAGATTCGGTACAGCGACGAGGGCCAACGAGAGCAGCAAGACCATCAGACAAGTGGCTGGCTGGGCGCTCTTGTTGCTTTTTTGCAAAAGTGCCTGCAGCCTCTTGAGCTGGCCAGCCAGGCTCTGATTTTGCGACTGTAGCGCCTTGATGCGTTTCAACAGCGTCATGTTTTCCTCGGTGCATTGCTTCACGCGATCCTCCAATCCATCCACGTACTCCTTTTTCCTCTTCCGCGAGTCCTGGGCGGAGATTTTATTTCGAATCTTCCGTCTGATCCTCTTAAGCTCGCGTTCCTCGTGCTTCGTCAGCGGATAATGAGTCGGCAGCGTGATTCCTTCTTTTTGGAGCAGACGTTTCTCTTCTGCGTTCAATTTTAGTCTTGGATAAGGGGAATCTGATTCCGAGATCTCGTCGCTCGAATTGCATCCCTTTTCGCTGCTAGAATCTTCTTGCTTGATGGTCATCTAAGGATTTAAAGAGTGTGCGTAATTATACAACTAAAGTTTCACTTAGATGAAAGTTCCATTAACGTCGATTAACGTTTCGCTTTCATTTCTGAGAGAAAATTCAGAATGATCGGAGAATATTAGCATGCAAGGGGAGAACGTTGGGTTTTTATGATTCGATCGATTCAGTGGGGAATAGCGCTTTTTCAATCTTAAGTGCAAATGGAAAGGAAGAACGTTAGTGTTTTTATTCGATCGGTCGAGCGGTAAATAATCCCGTTTCAATATAAAATATAGTAGATCGGGAAATATTATAATGGATAATAATATTCTCCGGTAGATCGAGAAATATTATAGTAGATAATAATATTCTCCGGTAGATCGGGAAATATCATAGTAGATAATAATTTTCCTCAGTAGATCGGGGAATATTATAATAGATAATAATATTCTTCGGTAGATTGAGGAATATTATAGTAGATAATAATATTCTCCGGTAGATCGGGAAATATTATAGTAGATAATAATTTTCCTCGGTAGATCAGGGAATATTATAATAGATAATAATATTTTCCAGTAGATCGGGAAATATTAACTAACACCGAAGGGAAGAATATTGTATTTTTATCATTTAATCGATCCAGTGGCAAACAATCATCCCCTTCCATTCCAAATGCACAATAGATCGGAAAGTATTAACTACCTCTCGAGCAAAGAATTTTATCTTTTATTATTTAATCGATTTAAAGATCCAATAGAAAATAATCCCATTTCAATTCCAAATAAACAAGAAATATTAATATCGCGACCCTAAAAACGCCACGAATCATTCTAACAATCCAATATTTAGGTACCTGAACTGGTTTGTTAATAATGTTGGCCTGGTTGATTTTGAACCCCTTGAGATTTCTCGCTTGCGAGGCATTGATGATCTTGATGGTTCGAACTTCCTTCATATCCTTCAGACTCACTGGAAGGAGGATCGATCTTGGATTTCCAGAACCCATCGGTGTGACGCGTATCAATTGTCTGATGTTTCGTTTTCCGTTGCACGCGATGTTACGGAGATTTATTGTGTTATTTTCTTGAGGCGCAACTTGAATTTGATGTTGTCTCGGTGTTTTATCTAAAAGGGAAAGGTTTATTCGAATTTTATCGATTCCAGAAATTTCTCGTCCCGTTCTAACAGAACGTTATCGATGTTTTCGATGGATTAGTTATCTTGGCAAACTTCTCAAACTCAAATAGTCATTATCTACTCGTTTAGTTTCGATAGGTGTCTAAACATCAACATCTGTTCAAATGTATACCGTAGCCGCGAATTCTCTGGAACATTAGCTTTTACCAATAAAAATCATTTCGTCGTGCTGTAACGAACAATAACCGTGACGCGTTGTATGACACATATTCCTTTAGATTTGCTTCACTCGTCGCGTCTTCGCTGTACCTTAATTATAATAATAATCCGTTAACCGAAGCATGTAGGCTTGATCAATTAACAAGTAGGTGGTCGTGCAAAATATAGGTACTTCTGAATATTCGAAACTTTTACTTTTCGAGCACAGAGAAACATTCGTTCGTTAATATCTAACTAATATTAGGGATGAGATAGTTCAAACCCCTAAGAAAAAAAAAAAAAAATAATTACGTTTAATAAAAATTTACACGACTTTCCCAAACAATTTTCTCGAATTCTCCTTATAAAATTCCTGATAAAAGACTTTTAATTTAAAAATCATATTTTGACCCATCCCTAATATCTTTCAGAAATTCTAATTTAACTAATTCTATACAATCGTACCATCACTGACAATTCATGGTAACTCAGTGCTTGGCTTTTCTAATTACGTTACATGTTAAATATCGAAGGATGTATGCTCCAACGGAACAAAAATCAAGCTNAATAATTACGTTTAATAAAAATTTACACGACTTTCCCAAACAATTTTCTCGAATTCTCCTTATAAAATTCCTGATAAAAGACTTTTAATTTAAAAATCATATTTTGACCCATCCCTAATATCTTTCAGAAATTCTAATATAACTAATTCTATACAATCGTACCATCACTGACAATTCATGGTAACTCAGTGCTTGGCTTTTCTAATTACGTTACATGTTAAACATCGAAGGATTTATGCTCCAACGGAACAAAAATCAAGCTAAATCGGTTCTTACCAAGATCGACTACCGGTTGCTCTGCCACTATAGTCGTGTTAGCATCGGTGAGGGTGTTGTTCGGGTTTACCACAGCCACAAGGGTGTGCTCCACGTCCATTTCCTCGGCAACGTCCGTGGCAGGTGATCCAATGTTAGAACTAACAACCGATCTAACGGGACTATCAACACTAGTCATCGATTGATTAGGACTGCCCAAAGAGTCGAAATCCATATTTTGAGGGCTGCTCATTTCAGAGTTGCTGATCTCTATCTGATCTTCCTCTATAGGCAAAAGTGGGCTCAGTTGTTGCTCGCAGGAGAGACTCAACGCGCTTGAAAGTCCACTGTCTGACGAGGAAGACGGGATCGCATCCAAGTCATTCTCGATCAGGTTAAATTGATTGTCCTCCAGTTTGAAAATGGAGTCTAAAAAGTCGTCCGGGTTGGTCGGCCATTCTTCCGCCTTGAAAATGAAACGGAGATGGAATTATTTCGGAGCATTTGGTGTTGAAGAAATCTACAAATCATACGATTTTACCATGCGTTAACTTGTTTTCTACTTTTTATTAATATTAACATATATTTATTAATATTATTTATAACAAAATTTTATAAATTAACTACGGTGCCTTTGTGCAGATTTTCCGCGATTTTCTGTTAAAAATATAGATAAACTTTTGTCTCGGTTGCATCACTTATTATTTTATGTACCTTCCACTTTGATGTCTTCGGTAGAAAGTATACTTTAATCGTCGGTAGTTCTGGTGTTAATTATATGTTATTTTTTTTAAGGAAATTCGTGCAATAAAATAATACAGAATATTTCCATTACGTCGAAACAAAGATTGTAAAGAATCGTTTTGAGGTAGCAGGATATATGATCGTAGCGATTCTTTACGTCGGTGGCTGAGAGTAGAAATGGCCGAATACTTTGGTAACCAACCGAAAGTATCTGTACAATTCCAGCGTTAAGACTTTTTTTTAACTATAGCTTTAACTCTATAGCCCGAATTTTGTTTGTTCGTCGGAGAAAAAATTACGATTGATCACAGTTTTTCACTTTGATTCAAAAATTTTTAAACTAATAATAACTTTGGATAACTTTGGAAACTAATAAAAGCGATGGATCATGGTATCATTGTACGGTAATATAGTAATCAGATTTAATAGTACAGTGATAACTAAATAAAATTAATTTTATAAAATATAGATACACTAGTTTGTATCTTTCAAGCGACACGGCGTCATAGAAGGTTAAGTCAGTAATTCATATAGTGTTGCACACGAGGAACTAAAAGTGGGTAAAGTTTGTTTTGAGTGGTATTTTTACTTCAACTGTATTACAACCGCGTTTGTTAGTTTCTTTAACGCGTGGTTCGCGCATGGCGTCCCATTTAGATCGGATTATTGACCCGATAGATGATCGAGAGGCGGTTTCATAAAGCTCGGCTCGAGAATGGAGGTACAACAGCTTTTGCTAATGCGTGTTCCACTTAGATATCTGACTGAAAGTTAACCTAATCAGTTTAGCGAAGCTTGAAAAATGGCCGTTTACGTGTATGTAGAGCTTGTCGCACGGCTCGCATGATTCGAGCGTTTGGCCAATGCAGGGTAACCTAGTTTCCAAGCACAAGAGGAATGGTAAATATAGTCAACTGGTGTGGAACACTGGTTTGCTTGGATCTTAAGATTGTACCAGCGTTGCTTGAGTCGTCGTTAAAAACAGGAAAGAAAAAAAGAAAATTAAAAGAAAATTTCGTATAATTTTGCGATAGAGAAAAGTTGTTCGATAAGGGGTACGCTGAATTTTATTCAGATTTTATATTGATAAATTATATTAATGGCAATCGTCACGCGACTCTCTTTTTGCGCGTAAAGAAAAATGAACTGTACTAGTTATAACATTCGAGGATAGAGTTACACCTCTTTCTTAACCCTCTATGGGACCGTGTGACTTAAAAGTTCTGCATTTTAAAAAATTTATTTTATTTAGTCATCACTGTACTATTAAATTTGATTACTGTATTACCGCAGTGATACCACGATTCGTCTGTAGCAATTGTTACTTTAAGAATTTTCCAATCAAACCGAAAAACTGTAACCAATCGTAATTTTTCCTCCGATAAGTGGACAAAATTCTGGCTATAGAGGGTTAATTAAATATTAAGTCTACTGTATTCGAAACCCTCCGCAATATTAGACAACTTTTTCCTATACCTATCATGAAAAACATATTTATAACGAAAAAGAATCGTTAAAAGCACAGACGGGAGTGTCATTGTCATTTTCCTTCGACGCGAAATGCAATTTCTCCATGGAGTTTGAAACGACTAAAAATAAGTCTCCGCTGACGCAAGATGTCCCTCTGTTTACACGAATATTCCGAGTTTCCTTTTCGTTACTTAAATTCGACGATTCTTGTAATGTTTTACACGGAGAGATTAAAAAATCGAAGATTGCTCGAAATGTTTTTAGACGTTTTAAATACGGATTAAACGCGACAAAAAATAGTCAAGCTTCGTAAAAGCGTTTTATTCGATAATCCTTTGTTCGCCGATTCTTAAGGCCATTTCGTGAAACAAATAAGCAAATGCAGGAACACCTGTGCACGCTGTGCAAGTGAATGGTGCTCGATTGTTTCCCACGAAAATAAGAGGTCAGAATTTTTGTGACTCCTCAGAAGGAGTCCCGCAAACCTAACGGGACCTATCGTTCGAAGGTCGCTCGCCATGATGAGTAGGTTCGCATTCTTGTTCTTATTCCATGCACAAAGGCGTTTGGTATTTACCATTACTATGGAGGACGTCATTTAGTCAAGCAATACTACGTAAGCTATTTACTCGAAGTTACTCGTAGGCGAAGAAAGAATCCTTCGATGACCAAAAAAAAAAGGAGTTTTTTATTTTAATTAAAACGGTACAGCATCTTTTGCGCGACTTTTTCTAGGCGCTATAAAATTATTTCAACCCTCCGCGGTTCAATGTTGAAACAAATTCTAAAATATGAGACACGATGTTTTTATTCATGATATTTAACACAATTTTATACGAAAATTAAATTTAATAGAATTTTTTTATAGAAACTAAGAAACTTAACGTCACGAACAGCTTTCGAAAAGTACCTTATTAAATACGAAGTTGAGACAAAGCATGGAACGTGACTCGAAGCGTAAAGGGTTAACGATCCCTTAGAACCCAATCGAGCTGATCGATTCGTAAAAGAATCGCTTTGCATACAGAGAAGTATTGTCGTTGCAACGGGTCATAAGGCAGAATGCACAATTAAATGTTCATCGGAGAGGCAACAGAGGTTTCAATATGGCGGCGCCGCGCCGGCACGTGCATCAAACCATTCCATATGTTACAGAAAGTCCAGCGTGATTATGCAACAACGACATCCGCATACATTTTGCTATTAATCGATCGAGATGAAAAAAACGCGTCGATCAGAGTTCGATTATTTTTTTTTTTTTTTTAATTATATTCATAAAAATATGAATTTGCAATATGAAAAATATTTGAATGTGAAAAAATCTACAGTCCACTTATATGATTATAGCTATAGATTAGGGCATCCATGGTATATCTTGCAACCTTGAGAGTTCAGTTATAGTTCAGCCTTCAATTTATCCGAATAATAACNAAATTCTAAAATATGAGACACGATGTTTTTATTCATGATATTTAACACAATTTTATACGAAAATTAAATTTAATAGAATTTTTTTATAGAAACTAAGAAACTTAACGTCACGAACAGCTTTCGAAAAGTACCTTATTAAATACGAAGTTGAGACAAAGCATGGAACGTGACTCGAAGCGTAAAGGGTTAACGATCCCTTAGAACCCAATCGAGCTGATCGATTCGTAAAAGAATCGCTTTGCATACAGAGAAGTATTGTCGTTGCAACGGGTCATAAGGCAGAATGCACAATTAAATGTTCATCGGAGAGGCAACAGAGGTTTCAATATGGCGGCGCCGCGCCGGCACGTGCATCAAACCATTCCATATGTTACAGAAAGTCCAGCGTGATTATGCAACAACGACATCCGCATACATTTTGCTATTAATCGATCGAGATGAAAAAAACGCGTCGATCAGAGTTCGATTATTTTTTTTTTTTTTATTCCATCTCGGAAAAACTTGAAAGAAAACAACTTATGCATCCCAATATGCGAACCGCTATCTCAAGTCCGTCGCGTAAACGATTTGAACACCGATTACCTGTACTCGACTAATTCCTGTAGCAATTATATCTTGGCCTACTAACTTTATTTCGAGCGAACGATACATTATCTGTAAAGAAAACGATAAAAGGTAGCGATCGGACGGATACCTGCCAAGCGACAAGTGTACCAACGAAAAACACGTGGGACGGCGTTCACCATATGTTAACAGAAATGAACGGCTATCGCTCGAATAACGGGAATCTTTGCCCAATCGTGGTAAAAATTTGCATTAACTGCATTAAATATTCGATAGAACAGGTAAACGGTGTTTCGATCGAGCTACGCTTCGTATGGATCGCGCGATGACCAGTTGGGCATAATTGGATGTAACAGTTAGCAATGAAAGCAAGGGATGGATCGTCCATCGTCTGGTTAGTCGGAGAATTAAAGACGCGATGAAAGTGGCACAGGCCGTGGTGAAATGTACCATTACTTTTCGCGTTTCGAGCGTGTCCGCTCCCGTCGGTGAACGGAATCGCGCGTGTTTTTATCGGAGCTCGGATACAAAAGACAAAAAAACGGAGCACAGAGAACTGTTCGAGCTATTGATCGACTGAAAAACAATGTTTTTACGACAAATCATGAATCTTTCCATATTTTTTTTTTTTTTTTTTGTTTTTTTAATATTCCAATAGCCATTGCGTAAAGCATGAGTCGATGTTTGAAAAGGTTTCGCCAGCCTTGGGAATTATTCCTGGTATTAGCATTGCCGATAACGAGTCACGATGGAAACTGGCTTTCTTCGTTAATCGAGGAACGAAGAACGGCCCGTATTTTCCTTCGGGAAGCCACACATCGGTGGAATTTATATCCCGAAGAGATGTCGGCGATAAGTTTTCATTATGTAAAGGAAGTCTATTTTGGAAGGCAGGCATAAGCCAGTCACTCGATACTATTCTCCATTGTTTTGCCCAAGTCAATGATTATCTCGTGATCGTTAAACGGGGAAGAGGTCCAGGCCATAGTTCATCCTCTCGAGTTATTCCTATCGATGTGTACACGCGCGTGCGAAAAGAAACTCGTTTTCTCTGAGTCAAGGGAGAACCCGTTCGCGAAGAAGGCGGGCGTTGGAGTGGAAGAGGAAAAATAAAAAGTTGAAAGAGGAGAAAAATAGGGAGGAGGAAAACGATGAAAAATGAGATAAAAAGCGTGCGTCACTCACCGCGATGGCGTCGTCATTGTAGCTCTGATCTATGAAAGGCTCGTCCTTAACGTCGCCTTTCAGGAACGCGTCCTCCCGCGGGAAGAGGAAGTCCATCAGGTTTATGTCCGACGACGTCATCCTGATCGCGATTAGTCGATCACCGTGCGCGACACTGCTCGTACACCTTGCGTGTATCAATGTGTTTATCGTACAGAACGCACCGCAACCACTACGCTTCCATGAAAAACACTGATCCGTGCACTGCACCAACGATGCACCTCGACACGATACAGCATACCAGCCGACTAACGGAGGAAAAGAGCCCGTCACGGACGGACGGACAGACTTTTCGCCTCCTCGCCCCACCCTGTGGGTCTTACAGCACCGAGAGAGCGAGAGAGACCGGTTTTTTTCGGAGCTGATTCTTCTTCGCTAGGACATTTATCTTTTTTTTTTTTTTTTTTACCGTCCGTTTGATCCACCGACGACGCCCCTCGGAGCGCACCGAAGATGTTTCCAACGATTCTGTCGACGTTAGTGTCCAACGACGATCCGAGAAACTGTTTTCCCCGAGGGATACCGCGAATGCTCGATTCTCGGACTATTGTCAATTGAACTGCCTGCGTGGCAGTATACGCGTCACGCTAGCGCACTACTTTGCGATGAAGCGATTGGTTGGAGAAGGTTGCGGCTAGCGATAGGTCGATTCGAGATCCGCGGCATCGGGGTTGAATCGTAGTTTGAACGTGATGAAATAATTGCAGCTTGTTGAGGGAAATTTCGATCTTGCGCGCGGAGGAACGAAAGATTGGTCTTGTCTTGGGTTTGATGGTCGATGAAAGTTGTCGGGATGTTCGGGGAGGAGGTGGATCGAATAAGATGGATGAAACGCGGGGAAAAAGATTGCGGACGTTGTTAAAAACAGAGTTATGCTTTTGGCCTTGATGTTGTATCAGCCTGATCGATATGAGCTGTCTGAAAGCGCACGACGCATTTCGTTTAGGCTGCTGAGTCACGAGTTAGAATTAAGAAAGCGTCATCGCGAACAAAACCAGTTGAATTTTGTTTGTTCTTACATAACCGAGGTATTAAATTCTTTAGATTCGTTTCGAGGAGTATTGATCGGAAATTTAAACAAATTTTTTTTTTATTCAGAAAAATCAGACATTCTTAATTGCTATGACAATGATTTTAAGCTGTGTTTCAGTACGATTTGAAGGCATGGAGTTTGAGAGGTACAAGGGACGGAATTTTGGATGGGACTTTCAGCCCCATAAACCCTGCCATAAAAGATAACGCGTTGCCCATTAATTTTTCTTTGTTGTAGCGGGATCAGGTATAAATGTTTGGAATCGGGACGTTATTAGGCTTAGGATTTCTGTAACATATCAAATACATTAAAGTAATGTAAATTGTTGGTGTTGAATTTTTTAAATTACATGGTTTCATATTTTTGATCAAATATATGAAATATAGACGTACACGAATAAAGTGGTAATAAAACATTCCAATTGCTATAAGAATTCCTATTAGGGTCACGAAACTCCACCCTCTCCAGGCGTAAAAGGGTGTACCGAGTACGACCGTTCTTCTTCCACAGACACCCATTACTTATCAAGTTTTAGTTCTGGCATTAAATTATTGTCCAACCTTTTAATGATCGAAGCTATTGAAAAGCGTTGAAATAAATCATAGTTTACGATTTTTAAAGACTTGAAAATTTCGAAAGGATCGAAGGGGGTGAATGTTGGCGTTAAGGGTTGAGCTTGAATGGAAACATGTTTTGTAACTGTTTTCTGTTAAAAAGGAGAAAAAATTTCAACGGGATAGATCCGATGAATTGTAGTTGACTGTTTGATAGTTTGACATAGTTTACAAAAATATGAAGATGGATAAATATCTGGTATCGATTATTCGTTTGACGCGAGCCGAATCGTGTCTGAACTTGAATAATTTCTAGCAGTTACACTATGGCGCTGATCATGGCGACTGTTAGAAGGTTACGAACTGAGAATGAATTGAAAATATGCCAGTTATAGTAGTTTATTAGTCAATTAAATTTTTTTGAAATGAGGTACGAAAAATGAAAAAGAGAAAAAAGTTAGGAATTTATTCTAAGTCGTTGCTTTTTATTTGTTACAAGTTATTTTAGCTTTTATTTGCTTCTAAGGTTATACGTTGAGCTACTAAAATCATTGTATATGCACTTATTTCAATGAATGGATAGTAAGTCCTGTGACAAAAATAATTGTTGATGTTGCAGACGTTGTTCAAATAGAAAAAATTATGTGTAACCTCCTAACATCAGCTATGGAAACTAAAGTAACCAGTAAGACCAGCAGTTTAAAAGCACTCTTGCTACGAGCATGGAGGGAACGTTGGAGCGATTTACAATGGGGTATCAATATTAAAACTGTAAGCAGTTTGTTGAATACAAAAATATCTACCATTTATCCATCTAAAAGTTTATTTATCCGTATATATCTCGACCCTTTAGATTTTACCAAGAGGTGTTAGTGGAGATGTATATAATTTAGCGGATTGTATACTACAGCAAGCACTGGTAGGACTTGGCCCGAATCAATTAGTATTGTCGTACTTGAAACATTCTTTAAGTTCTCAGGTATGTATAAATTTATTCGCGCTTCGTTACTATTCTATAAACGTAACGTTAAAACGTATCGCTTTTCAGTTGGTCTCCTACGCTGCTGTGTTGCAACGAATAAGTAAATACGATGCCTTTCACAAGCCCCATTGTATCCTAAGTCTTCTAGAATTTTTAGAATCAATCCAAGTAGGGATAACGTGCCGTGGTAAACCAGAGGAGGATCTTTTGGCCGCTGCAGTACTATCCATAGTACACTGGTTGTTACAGTGTTATCTGCACACATTAACAAAAATGCCTCAGAACAATCCGTTAACTCCACAACCGACAGAGTTAATGGACAAACCTGCCAGTATATTGAAACAAATGCTGAGTTCCGATTTTCTCTGCGCTATGATGTACTTAGCCAAATACGATGACAAAGATTTGTACATAGAGGTTGTGAAGAAATGTCAAGAGATCGAGGGATTGTTAAAAACCAGTAGTTTAAAGTCCTCCGTTCCAATAGAGGATTCGCTGAAAAAACTGTGCAATTTAGAAGTCGATTGTTTAGCTTTATCCTCAGAGATGACCCAGAAGGAGTCGATAACTCACTGCCTGCAGCCTTTATTCGCGGTTCAAGTGTTGTTGAATCCAAGCACAGAGACGTCTGTGTTCGTTAATCAGATGCTGATGGTCCAAAGACTGAAGAATTACACGAACTCGAGGTTGTACTGCGAGATAATTCGAGCGTGTTTGATGTGCTTGCACAACGTAACACGCACGGTCAAAGAATCGCAGTGGGGTGCTTTCACGTTTCTGAAAGTACCACACATTTTGAAAGAGTTACACGTGGCTCATTCGAACGGAGAGGATAAATCGGAATACTCGCAAGATATATTAGACGCGTTCGAATTGTTGCTGCAATTCACTCCGCTGCTCGATATAATAGACACTGCGTGTTCGTGTAACAGCGTCGAGTGTTTGTTAAACGCGTTGCAGAAAGTAAATTTAGTCACGGAGAAACAGGCGAAGCAATTGAGCAGCCGAAGGGAAGGTGTGACTGCGAGCTTGCAAAAATTGGAGCCTTCCACCTCGACGCCTTCCATTCCAAAAGTAATCGTACGCGCGGAGCCAACATTGTCTGGAATTTTAAAAACGCTCAATGCGGATTACACGAAGATTCACGAGGCGTTGCTTAGCATGCTGTTCCAAGTCTTGACCGGTAAAAGTTTCGAATTGATGCTGGCAGTGGCCACCGTGGAAGGAAAGCTGAAAACTTTTGTTACCAAATTAATTACGTTCAACGAGTGCAGCAAGCAGATCAATGAACCTGTTCCACCAAAGACTGCGGCGACGAGGGCGATGTTGTTCGACGTGTCGTTTCTCATGCTTTGTTCTATAGTGCAAACTTATGGATCCGATGTAAGCTGTGCTTTAATCTCTCTTATCGTATTCGTAATTTTTGTATTTTTAATTTTACTCGCTCATAATAAATATTAGTACTCTAAGTATCTTTAGACCTATGGAAGTAGGAGAAAAATTTTTCGAAGTAGCTTCAAGTGTAAAAAAAATGATTAGAACTACTGGGTCATTTTGTATCAAATAATTTTTATTATAAAACATATTTCCCTTTTATAACTTCGAACATATTCAGGGCGGTAATTTTTATTGGTCCATCCTGTAGCTTAAGTTTTCCTGAACACAATAACATTAAACGTTTTCCAGGCCGTTTTAGAAGAAGGAGGAGGTGACTCCTTCTTCGAGCAGTGGGTACGCGAGTGCATGCCCGAACGAAATCAACCAAAATCACCCCAAAAAATGTCGCAGAACATAGATCCTGCAAGGGTGGATGCACTGTTGGCGCAAATCAATTCCTCGGAACTCGATTTCAAATCTAGCAATATAAAATGGCACATTGCATGCCAGTCGGCTATGGGAGCTGTGAAAGAGCTTCTCTGCGCGTGGGAGAGCGATGTACTCGGAGCTGGTGATGTCAAAAGAGCTTTGGACGGTCTACGCGCGACTGCCTGTTGTTTGCCGGTTTGCGCCGCAGCCTGGCTTTGCGCTTACATGAGTATAACACATCAGGATGCTCTTTTAAAACCTCTCAACATGGTTCAACACTTTCTGACACCGCTTCCTGGGGACGAGATGCAGGACAATCTTAAGGAACGGTTAGTAGGCGAAGAAATAATTGAACGACATAAAAGCCAAAGCGAAATAATTGAGCGACCTAAAATTAATAAATTCACAAAAGATAGAGTTATAAGTTTGGCTCCTTGTTCGACTTTTAGGCTATTACGTTAAAGTTTTCTTCTAGATCGAGTTTGATGTCTCAAATTATTCGAAAAATGCAATACGATGTTCACCCTCCTACCCAATCGAAAACGAAGGTGCTTTCGATGTCTCACAGGTATCAATTTTTCTTTTTTTTTTTTTTTTTTTAAGGAAAAAAACATGTTTTTGGACCTTAAAGCTTTTTTTTTTTTTTTTTTTAAGGAAAAAAACATGTTTTTGGACCTTAAAGCTTTTTTTTTTTTTTTTTTTAAGGAAAAAAACATGTTTTTGGACCTTAAAGCTTTTTTTTTTTTTTTTTTTAAGGAAAAAAACATGTTTTTGGACCTTAAAGCTTTTTTTTTTTTTTTTTTTAAGGAAAAAAACATGTTTTTGGACCTTAAAGCTTTTTTTTTTTTTTTTTTTAAGGAAAAAAACATGTTTTTGGACCTTAAAGCTTTTTTTTTTTTTTTTTTTAAGGAAAAAAACATGTTTTTGGACCTTAAAGCTTTTTTTTTTTTTTTTTTTAAGGAAAAAAACATGTTTTTGGACCTTAAAGCTTTTTTTTTTTTTTTTTTTAAGGAAAAAAACATGTTTTTGGACCTTAAAGCTTTTTTTTTTTTTTTTTTTAAGGAAAAAAACATGTTTTTGGACCTTAAAGCTTTTTTTTTTTTTTTTTTTAAGGAAAAAAACATGTTTTTGGACCTTAAAGCTTTTTTTTTTTTTTTTTTTAAGGAAAAAAACATGTTTTTGGACCTTAAAGCTTTTTTTTTTTTTTTTTTTAAGGAAAAAAACATGTTTTTGGACCTTAAAGCTTTTTTTTTTTTTTTTTTTAAGGAAAAAAACATGTTTTTGGACCTTAAAGCTTTTTTTTTTTTTTTTTTTAAGGAAAAAAACATGTTTTTGGACCTTAAAGCTTTTTTTTTTTTTTTTTTTCTTTTCGACTTTATAAATTCTATCTTTACGTCGCGCTTTTTTTTTTATTTTTGATAGTATAATATCGAAACAACCTATATTGGAACAATTAGAGACAGTCTGGAGAAACGTAAATCAAAGAGGGTGGATAAATATCCAAGCGACACAGTCTTTGGAGTCTCTGTTAAATACCGGTGGTTCCTTGTGGTTCGTCACGAACATAGTGAAGGAAGTGTTGAAGTACCGTTACCAGGAAGAATTGGACCAAGCAGTAGATTTAGCGTTCGCCATTTTCCATCTCGACATCGAGAACTGTACCTTAGATCTTATCAATCATATCATTCCACAATATTTATACAACTCATTGCAGTAAGTTTTCCTTGACACTTCTTTTCATAACGAACTTAAAATTGTCTAAAATCTGAAATAAAAAAAAACAAAGTTATTCCCAAAGATATTGATCAATTTTTTAACAAATTCTTTACAGAAGCCAAGAACTCGTAGAACCACAGTCCTCGGTCTTAGCCAAATTATGCGTGTACTGTATATTTTCCACGTTAGAGTATAACAATTCGAACCCATCTCGAGGGAACAACCGGAAACGAGTTCGTCGAGATCTAGACGCGGATGAGCTCGACGCTCTCGGCGTGCCAGCGAACAAAATTTTGCGATTAAACGAGACAGGAGACTCGAACCCTATATTCGGCTCGCAGAGTCCGCAAGCTCAAGGATCGACCAACGGACAGAAATCGGTAGTGCTGAGGGATCCTCTTCTGTCGGCGTTGAACGGATTGTTCACGATATTAATGTTTCTGGCAGGCAGAGATGGCGAGGTGTCTCAACAGACTCATTTTATACTTCAATTTCTACGTCTGATGGTACAATGCGGAAAAGACAGAACTCGCATCGTGTTACAGGGAATGCCGCAAACATTGGTAACTTATTCAATGTATTTGCAATTTCTTTTTTTTTTTTACCACGTAGAAAAGAGTAGATTGTTATTTTTATCGATTTATTTAAGGTCCCGTGTCTTCTGAAAGCACTGCCAGAATTATTCACGACTGATATTCTATTAAGATTTTACGATATTCAAACAGCAGTTGGACGAAAAGCTACGGCGCGCGATTTGTGCATGCTGAGGAATATCAATTTGAAACCTTCGAAGTAACTTTAGACGGATACGTTTATTTAGAAATAAGTATAAACGATAGTGAGACATCGATTGTATATAAACGCAACTAGACCCGATTAAAAAGAAAAGAAATAAAACATTTACAACCACGGATGCCACGACGGGTCCATCCTGCACAAATTATCGTGACTATTGGCCGCAGCGACCAGAGTGCTGACTTTACTATCAGTTCCGTCAAAATTGGCCAAAGAATTCAGCCTACCAACGATTGCGTTAACTGCTCGAGTGACCATCGTTATCAGAAGCTCGCCTTTCATGTCTGTCGGGGTCTGGGATGCGTTCTCAGCGTCCTCTTGCTTCTTATTGTGATCCGCGATCACTTCGTCCCGGAGAATTGCACGGAGGATCGTATGCACTTTGAAGGATGGTTGGACTAAACAACGCGCTGTGGCAATGGCACTCGCGGTCAATGGTCCGGAGACACCTACGCATAATCAATTATTTTTTAAACGCTTAACAATATTCATACATATGAGGATCAACAGGGGAAAAATATGATAACTCCACATTTGTTAATTTTTTAAACGGAACTTTAATACGTTTGAAAAAAAAAAAAAAAAAAAAAAACAAGCTTTCAGGTCCAGAGACATGTTTTTCTCCTTAAAGTAATATGAAGATACTGTTATGCTGATAATAATATACGAACCAGTACTGGTAAGAAATTCCAGAATATTAGGCGTCAACCGGAAAGGAACCGGTCTGTTGGCGTCCAGCTCACCGGACGTGTCATCAACGTCGAACTTGAAGTAAGCAATATTGATGAGACCCGAATCCTGATGCACGTACATCATATCCGGGTTCAGCCTCGTCAGGTGAAGCACATACTCCGCGAAACAAGCCAAAGACAATTGCAGAGTGAACTATTAAACGGAGAAATAAAATTTTGTACATCCAATATGAGACGACAAGATTTAAATTTATCGAAATGTATAGTGTTACCATTTTTCTAAAGGTCCAGTAGTCCGTCGCGCCCGGGAATGTTTTCACCGCCCAATCTTTGAGCATGGTTTTGGCAACCATCGTCGTCTGCACTTCTTTCAGTATATCTCTCAAAACTTGATGGCTCGCCTGTGCGCCTCTGGCCTGCACCGTTGCCAATCTGTCGTAATACCTAGCTATAGGCGCGTCGTGTTCTATACCTAATTTCGCACAGCCTTGTTTGTAAATGTCTAGCAAAGAGACCGAAGCAGGGTTGTCTTCGACCAGACGCATCTGCGGGGAAACCGCGACAACGCGAGGAACAGTGAAATGCAAGAATCTCCTCGAGGTCTCCTTCTGTTTCGCCAGATAGTGGTTTAACATCCGCAAAAGCTGCAAAACGCGTTCCTCGCGTCTCGCGTCGCCTAATCCGGCATCGTTGACGACCAAGTAAGGGTACAACCGGCCGTTATGACCACGAATGCGCAATCTTCTGGCCGCTGTGTTGTGCCGTTGGACAACTTCGACCCTTGGCATGAACCTGGCTATCCTCACGTAGTAGTGAGAGTGTTTCGGTAAAAGGAATTCACCCGGGAGTTCTACCTCGGCGGTTTTCAGGCTGAAGTTACTTAAGAATCGACACTTCTCCTCGATCAAGAAGGACCTGTTCATAAATATTATAGTTTGATTAGATTTATTTTTATTTTCAAGCCAGAACTATTCTGTTCGGCCGGCTGTTTTTTCGCGGTTGAATATATTATTAAATACTTGAAATAAAAAAAAAAACTAGAAATGCAATAGGGCTTAAAAGTCCAAAAATTAAGGTTAATTTAAATTAAGGATAAGTCTGTGATAAGTCAGCAATCGTTCGGCGATTGTTGTGTGAAAATATGAATATACTCGTGACTGGTGAACAGAGTACTGAATTCACAAGTGTCTGTGAAATGCTACTTACTTTGGTAACTGCTTCGTCTTTCCCTCGAGAATCTTGATCCACTTCTTCAGCTTGCTGATCAAGTTGTGCAGCAACCTCGCCCCGGGCACGGTGAAGTCGAAGTCGCTCTTGAACTGACCCTTCATCTTCTGGAAAACGGGGTCCTGGACGGTAGCCTGAGCTCTGCGCGCCAGAGATTCTGAAGCCGCCGAGCCGAACGTGTTGTTCACGTTTTGAGACGAGGATATGTTTTCTAGGATTTGGAAAATCCTTCTTATTCTATTATTCGGATAATTATTCGAACTCCGGTATCGGAACTTACCGATTCCTATGCCGAACGTCGAGACCAGTTTCTTCACGAAGTTCAGAGTGTGTGGAGTTATGGTTGCTTCGCTCACTGCGCCACGATTTTCGAACGCTATCGCGTAACATTTGGCCAGACCTTGCCTCAGTTGTCTTAGGACTTCTTCGTACCAAGTTTCTCGGAACCAGACCATCTGAGACACCGAAGTTTGTCGTATTTAAACCATTTATTATGGTAAAAAAAAAAAAAGAAATAAGATTATAATTCGTACTAACCTGGTCCACGATACCTTCTAAGCTAGACAAAATAGTAGGATGAATATCTCTCTGCATATGCATAATCTTCGAACACCTCCACATGGGCGGTGTGGCTCGAATTGGTCCCGTTTCAGGTACTCCTTGTTGCTGCACGTTCCCCGCTGCTCCACGGCCTTCCACTCCCTCCTGATTCTTCCCAGCAGCCAATTCCGCGCTCTTGTACCTTTCCCGTTGCTCGATCTTCAACGTAAGATACAGAGTTCTGATCGAGAAGTACACAGCTTGTGGGAACATCCTTCCGACTTGACTCAGTAAATTCAAGATGACGTTTCCCTCGTGCCTAACCAAACACATCAGCAACTGAGGTATCCATGGTAGCCATTGAATCGGAGGAACCCCTACGGCGTATTTGTCCACAGCTTCCATCAAGGAGGATTTGTCATCGTCGTAGGTGAGCAGCCACAGAACCTTCGCCAAGTACTTTCTCGACTTGGATTCGTTTTGGTGTCTACAGGCGTGAAGGAAACAAGTGATCGCCGAGATTCCAATAGAAATCTGGCGCGCGTCACGCGTGAAGATGTGCTCCAAATAATCGCCCCACAGAGCCCAGGCTTTCACCAAAGTGTCGTGCAACTGAACAGCAGCCGAGAAGGCTTTATTAGCGTCGTCGGATCGACCGATCTGCGACAACAGCATTCCTTTCAACGCATAAAATTCTGCGGTCATTTCCTTGGTGAAGTACCGCAGATTCGTCGACTCGATCACTTCCAGACCCTCCTGCAGCTCGTTCTTTCCACTTACGGACGCCATTTGCAAGTAACACTTCACTTGCTGCCTTATCTTCTGGAAACAATCGACGATAGGCACGCTCGGTATCGTGTAGATCCTTGACAGGGAATCGAGACACACGCCACAGAGATTATGCTTCCTGGCTATTTTTCCGAAGTGAATTATCGCCTGGACGGAAGCGTGCACGCCGAGCATCGAGTGATTGGCTGTTTGATCTTGTTGAGAATCGTAGTGGTTCGAGATGAACGTGTAATGGTGCTGTCGCCAGGTGAAAATGTCCGACCAGTGGCTCAAGTCGTCGGCTATAACGGGCAATCGGTTCCTCCAGGTCTTCACGATAGCCTTCATGTCGTGCAACGACGTGCTCCTTCCGTGTAACAATCCCTGATGAATCTGCATTGCTTCTTGCAGTTCCATTATCTGTTGAGCCGCTTGGAGTAATGGCAAGTGCACGTGGCTCACTATGTGGGGCAGTCTGCGCCATTCGCGCATACACAGACCGGAAGCTAACTCCACGTATCGTTCCACCGCGTTTAGGTGTTGATCTTCGCTGTTGCATATTGCCAGAAAACCTCGATAGAGATTCACCTGGGAAAAATCAACCGTAATGATTTATATTTAACGCTAGAAGTAAACGGTCAGAGTGACCAATTCGTAATTAGTTATAGAACTTTATAAGTCTACTTTTATTCAGATTTCTTTGCTAAAAATTCAGTAATTTTAGTGTTAATGCACCGTGATAAGATTTGAAAAATATGGCATACCTTCCAAGCCATCTCCTTTGGACAATTGTGCTCAACCTGAGCAAGAGCCTCCTTCATCATCGTCCAATTAGGAATACGCCAAGAACTCTCCAAGATCAAGAAAGGATTCTTCTCCGCTTTTTTGCTACCGTAATCCAACAACAAGTCCCACTGATTCAGTTCCTTCGCACATCTTATCCAATGCTGTTCCCAGAGCATGGCTTCTCTTTGTATCTTAAACGGAGCTGGCGTGGACACGAAGTCCTGCTTGAACTTCGTCATCGCCACGTCGTAAGCACCCTGAGCTTGCTCGAAGAATCCCTGTTGCTCCAAAGCAGTAGCTTGCAGAGTTTCTTTGTAATGAGCGTGCTTCTGCCACAGACCGGACCACATGTCTTCCTCGTACAGCAATGAATACATATCGGACAGCGAATCCAAGATCTCGGCATGGGGACTACTATCGGGCTCGAAATCGTAGCAGTCCGACTCTCTTTTTATCTTAAACTGATTGTTCCCGTTGTCGAACGCCATCTGCTCCAAACTCAGAGTCATCCTGTGCCAAAGATTATGCGATCTGCCTAGATACTTCATCAAGGCTGGCCTCATGGGCACCGGTGGATTGCAGTGCGAAATCGCTTCGACGAACGTCGCTATTGCACTCGGGTGACAATCTTTTTGAATAACGTGTGTACCACTGCAGATAAACGGCACCACTTCAGCTATCAAAGTGTTGTGCTGATGCTCGTCCAGAATGCTCCAGATTCTCGGGAAGGTGTCCAGCCAAACGCGTTCCGCCAAATTCGTGTCCATGTGACAGAGTTGTGCCGCGGCCAGTAACAACTGCTCCGTTCTGATCTTCTTTGCGTACTCTATGAATTCTCCTTGCTTGGCGATTAATTGCGTCAACGTCGCCTTGCCGGCGGTGATGATCTCTTCCGGGACGGTAGCCGAATCTACGTTCGACAGGTCCATGTCCAGAATCTCGTCTTTCACGTCGCCGGAATCCGAGATATCCTGAGGCTCCTCCTTTATGGAGGAGTATATCATGAAATTTTTGTGCTCTTCGCTATCAGCCATGTTTATCACAGAAGTTACACTCGGTAGCAGGGTATCCTGATTAGACATCTGTATCTGAGTGGTCGAGTTGGCAGTGACGAGCAGCAATTCGATGCACTGCTTGATCCAATAGTGAGGACCTATCGCGTCCCAACTTTGGCTGCAAATAATGTACAAAAGTCTGTCGTGGAGCCGTCTTCTCATCGATCCATCGAACACCTCGAAGAATTTCGCTCTTATCTGAGGCTGAACGCATCTTAAGCCGGACAAAAACGCAGGTTCCAATTTCGACGTTAGTTCGGACGATTTTAGCGTCTCGTCTCGGTAAATGTAATTAACCAGCTCTAAAAATTGCCTGTTCAATTCCAAATCCTCGGGAAATCGTTTCTCCACGTACTGCATCATTTTGACGAGAAGAATAGATTTTTCCCGCAAACTAGGAGCCTGGTTCATCGCGATAGGATTTTTATTCTTCATCCATTCCTCGAGCATCTTCGTGATGGCTTTCATCACCTTTATATCCTGCGTCTTCTCGATCAAACCGACGAGAATCGAGCCTATGAACGACTTCCTCATCTCCACGCCCATCACCACTACGCGATTCTTTACCAGATCTAAACTCAGGATTAATAATTCACTGCCGACCGGGTTAGCCTCCGCTTGAGCCGAATGCAGATGATCTTTGGCCATTCTGTGGAGGACTCTCATGAACGGTGTTATCAATCGGTCGATGTAGCTTGGATTGTTCGTGCAGGCAGCCTTCAGCATCATCAACGTTCCGAACAAGGTGCTCGGAGTAGCCGTAGTATTTTTTTCGTAAGTTGCCAGACCATCCACCACGAACTTGCCAACAGTAGTATACAAAGTGTCCAGTTCTTCGTATTTGGATGCAACCGTGGACGAAGTTGGCTCCGCGGGGAAAATTGTCATCAAACGAGACAGCAGTCCATGGACCAGACGAATTACTTTGGTGTTGCTGCTCGCTATACAGGCACCTATGCCCCTCTGCAAAGGCTTAAAGCTCGCCAATATTTGCTCCCTCTTCATGACACCGAGCAGGAACGTCAGAACCTCCAGAGCCGTGGAGATGTTTCCATAATTAGGCTGGGCACTGTCTACGCTAGCCAGCACTTTATCCAGCCAAGCCAGCTTGAGATCGCACGACTGTGGCCAGACGTCAGGCTTCAGTGCCATTTTTAACAAAGCGACACAGCGTCTGGAAAGTTGCTCGCCAGGATTGCCATGAATCGTGGTGACATCGTTCACCTGGCAAGCTAAGCGAAGCAAGAAATTTAAAATTGCGTCAGCGTGAGCCCTCTCGATGGGTTTCGTCGATCCTGGCTCTATTCTGGGCAAGATGACAGGAACCGCGGCACTTCCCGCGGCTGCTTGAGCGGCCATACGTTTGGTTCCACTTGGATCTTCGTTCATGGGTCGTTTGACGGATCCCATCATCGCCTTGTTGCCGCCGGACTCGTTGCTTTCCGCTTCGTCTTTGATCCTGTGCAGTTCCCATTTGATGATCACTTCCGCCAACTCGACGGCCAGTCTTCTGTGTTCTATGGTGGCGGTCGGGCTAAATCCTAGCCTCTGAATCGAGTTCACTATGTGCTGGACCAAGTGATGTCTGACGGGATAGTATACTTTGTAGTGTCTCACTACCAGCTGAAGAATGTGAAATAATTGTTGCATGGAATGACCTTCTTCCACGATGATCTTCTTGGTCCAGTGAGTCAGCATCGTGTTCCCGTCTTCCATTCTAACAGGCATAGCAGGAGTCAAAATTTCCAGCGCTTGTCTCACCACGTTTCTAGCGTCCAATGCGTGAGCTTTTAAGAGACTGTGGAAAACCTGCAGAACTATCCTCTTGTGAATAGCGAACTTGGCAATTATGTGACTCAGAAGCAAGTGACCGTGATACCTCGTCGTAGGATCGACGCAATTCTTGCCCAAAAGACAGGGCCACGCGAAAGTCATCAGTCTTCGTAGTTTGTTACCCTGTCTCTTGTTACTGACGTCGTGAATGTGTTGGGAAGCTTGTTCCACCAGAAGACAAGAAAACTGGAGCAACGAGATACGAACGCAATCCGCTGAACCGAATGGATTGTCCGGATCTATGATCTTACTGATGAACACGGAAACCACGTTCTCCGGGTTGTCTTGGTAAGGCATGGGCGCTCCTCCGATTAATTTCGTGCCTTCGCCCCTTTCGAAGCTTACAGCGAAACAAGGAATTATGATTAATTGCAACACGTTAGCTTTTAATTCCTGAGACAAATTATTCGTAGGGAAATGATCGACGAATCTGAAGAAGGCGCTTCGCTTCCACTCGACCGTGTACTCCTGTGCCACAGTGTGTTCCAAAAAGTCTCGTAGAAATTGGAAATCGGGAATGAATCTATCGCAGGTCGCCCTCAGTAATTGAAACAATAGATCGATGTCGTTCGGATGGTGGCGGAAATAGTGCAACAAAATTTTTACGATAAGCTTCGGCTCCTTCCAGTGACAATAATCGACGCTCTCCACTTTTTTGTGCAAAGCTTGGTACTCGTCGTTGCACCAAATTTGCTTCAACGCACCCACCAATTGACTTTGGGTCGACAGCCACTGGTCGTCGAATTTAATCAGAATGGCAATAATCTTAATAGCTTGATGCTGAAGCTCGCTCTTTTCGCTGTGAGTCAGATTCGAAGTGGTCTGAGAATGCGCGAGTAACATGGTTATTAATCTTGCCGTATTGTTATGCAGCACGTCTCGGAACGGTTTACCGTCTTTCTGTTTGATAAGAAACTCCAAGTACCTGCTCCACTGCTGATCCTTGATATTGTTGTCGTGTAAAAATAAATTGAGAGTTTCTGTCGGGTATCGAAGCAAGAATTTCATCAGAGGAATACGAAACGGACTGGACACTTCGACCATCAGTGATTTTTCCGTCTGCAGAACCAACCTGCAGAGAATGTCGATAAAAATCGGTGTCGCTGCAGGAATTTCGTGAAAGATCCCTATAATGGTAGCTATCTTCTGCTCGTTCTCCCCGGACTTGGAAATTCCTTTGTGAGCCTGAATTAAATTCTCCAAGAGCTTCTTCAAGTGTTGCAACAGTTGCTCGCAGAGAGCAGTGCTGAACGTGCTGGGGAACAATTGGGTCAAATAGGAGAGTCTTTTCACGCAGTTGAGACTCAGGTTTCTGTGATCGCCCAGAGTCAACAGCATGGGTCGCATGATGGCGTGGACGGACTGCATATCGATCTGGAAACCGGCTATGAACTTCTGCATGCACTCGAAGGCTGCCTCCTGCAGTTCCGCGTTCGGTTTCTCCAGAGCCTTGTACAAAACGCCGAATATCCTTTCTCGACAGGACACGATGTAGTGACAGGCAGCAAGAGCTCTCAGAGCCGACTTTCTGAGAGGTATAAGGTTCGAGACGGACTTGTAACAAGGCAACTTGTTAAGATTAGCGTCCTCTGCCTCGCTGAGCGCCAGAAGTTCCTGGAAGAACACGTCGTGCTCGGTTAAATCGATCGTGAATAGACGTGGATTCAGCGTGGTGCAAAACGTGTTTCCATCTATTAGACCGATCTGAGCGTTCGCCGGCTGATGTCTGAGCAGATGTTTCTTCGGCGGGATCATATCGGCAAGAACCTCTTTGTGCGGTTCCATTACCTCGGTGACGGTTTTGTTCTGTATCTCGGCGAGCAATCTCAACGAGGCCATTGCCTGTTCTCTTACCAAAGTGTGCGGCGAGGTCACCTGTCTCACCAGCTCGTGAGTAACCTCGTACAGACTTTTATTCTGCGCCTCGATCAGTTCCGTGTTGCCGTCTTGAATCCCGGGGTTCACGCAGACCCTCAGCATCTTCTCCAAGTTGGCCTTCGCCATGTCTATGGCACCGTTCGATACTTCCTCCGTTAGATCCATCATGACGAACATCAGAGCCTTCAAGAACACGAACAGATGGTTCAACACCCATTTCGTGGCCATTCTTTCGAAAAGAAACTTTATGGCAATGCAACCGCCCAGTTTTGCGTACCAAGCACGCTCGTAGCAAAGGGAACACATTTTCTCGGCTAGGTACTCCATCAGAGGTAATTGACAGGCTCGTTCCTTCGAGCCAAGAATGTTCGTTGCAGTTTCGAGGATCAACACGAGAGCGAGGTGTCCTGATTTGTACAATTCTTTCTCTTCGTGGCCCATAATGACAGCCAACGCATCGATCAGAACCAGAGGATCCTGACCCTGCATACGAATCTGTTTCCCAGTTAAACAGAATGGTCCAGCCTGCTGCGCTATGGCCACCATGGTGTAATGCCTAACGATCGACACCACGGTGCCTAACACGGAGTGTCTCAATTCCTTTATCTCGGCAGCGACGAACAATCCGGTCAAAGCTGTCTGCTGAACATTCCTCGCGACAGCGTCCGGACATTGATAATGAGGACCACGTTGGTGAGGAATTTTGCCCTCTTTGAAGCTAGGATGCATGAACAATTTGTATAAAATAGCATTGTTGTCGTCCAGTCGTAGCGAAGCAGCCAAGTAACAGCTGATCACTTCCCAGCACTGTCTGCGATAAAACGAGTCGGTACTGTTAGACTTCAAGGCATTGAACGCGGTCTCGATTACTTTCTCTACGGGGAAATCGATCGGTTTCGTGGGTTCCTGAAAGTAGACGACTACAGCCGGTGAATTTGTTTCTCGATCATTGTATTCCAGCTTCTGTGGCTCGATCATCATCTTCCTGTTTCCACCGCCAAATTTCCCAAGCACTCTGAACGCCACATGCGCTTGGTCAGTCGGATTATGCAAGGTTCTCCAGAGCGCCTGCATCAAGTCGGCTCGTACAGGTTGTATGTGCTCGTAGAGAAAATCTGGCTGAAGATTGTCCACGCACAACTCGAGGGTTCGCAGTCCTTGGCTGACCAAGCAGTAGCTTCCGTTCAAAGCGGAGACCAAAGGATCCATCAGCATAGGGAGATAAGGTAGAAGAGAGCTGAGCCTTACGGGAACCGTCAGACACAATTCAACGAAGAGGTCCTTCATGTGCTGCCTGTGCAGACCTGACTGCAATCTGTTCAAACCTTCCAACATGTTCGGAAGCAGGGGCAAGAATTCTTGATACAAGAGATCGTGGGAACCGCCACCGATCGATCTGAACAGCGCTCTCAGCAAAAGGAAGTAATTGTAAGGCTCCTTAGCCGACATGGCTAACTCTATTGCTCGATTGACGATCTGATTCAAGTGTGGCCTGAGCATATGCTCGTTTTCAGCCGGGAAAAGGGACACGCTGCCGAAAACTAGTTTAAAAAGTCTTAAATACAAGTTGCTTCTCTCCACGTTGGAACCCATATCGCCCATTCTTTCTAATAAATATTCGACTAATATCGTTGCAAAGGTGGACGATATCGTGGGACTGGACAAAAAGGCACTTCCGATAATCTGTAACGCGCAATTCTTGAAGATCCTCTCGACCATGTAGTCGATCGAGGTCGAAAATATTTCCTGGAATGTCTGCGGATTCATCTGTGTAAAAACGTTTCCAAAAAGCTCCAACACCTCCTTCTCCTCTCTCGTTCGTATCGTCTGTGACTGGGCCGGTCTGCCCGGTTGCGCTATAGCTCCGATCGTGGGTGGACCTATCGTGTAAATATCCAACGCCGGCAACGCCCATTTCACCAACTTAATATAAACCAATGTCTCTTTCGTCTGAAACTGATTAGACTGCGTCACCTCGCCGGTTTTGCTATTGATACAATTCGCCGTGATTGCCTTGGCACCGTGAACCAAACTTTTCACCAGGTTTCTGTAATCGGCCACGTTGTAGCTCATCGCCTGCGAAGAAGGGAATCCGAATTTCGATTTACCGGTCTCCTTGTCGTCGTTCAAATCGGGAATAACTGGTTTCACGTCCTCCGTCTTCACGTCCAACCCGGGCGGGGTCATCTGTTTGGTCTTGTTACGCAGAATCGGTATGTAGATCTTCGCTATCGTCTTGAATTTCAAAACGAACACCAGCAGAATGCGCATCAACAGCTCTCTGCCCTGGGTACTGTTCTCAGCGTCGGACCTCTGCCTCACTGTGTCGACTAGGTTCATCAATAATTTACAGGATACCATCTGAACGGCTGTCGGAAGGCTCTGATCTAATAAATTCTTGCTGTAGAGGTGGACAGCTCTGGAAACGTCGCTCAACGGCAACAGGAGTCTGACATGATGAACCAGGTCTGCCAGTGTCGAGTACGCTAAAGGTCTGAGGGATTCGTGGGTGGTCCAGCCTCGTCCGATGAATATATCTTCGTCGAAGAAGCACTCCATGTGTGGTATAAATTTATTTCGAAGATCCGTGGCCAATATGTGTCTGGACGCGATTACAAGTTCCTTTCGCAGATGCGCCACCTCCATCGGACAGAGAGTGAATAAACCTAGTATACCTTTCACCAGTATCGAACTGTGCTGAGACACGACGTCCTGGTAGACCCTGATGACGTACGCCAAGAACGACAGAGTTTTTATTTGAGCACCCATGAAGTCGACGAAGACTTCTTTGTTGAATCCCGGGGATGCTCGATGCTGAGGACTGGGTTGCAACGTTATGGTGGTTATCACGAGAGGGATGAAGTCGGAGACGTCCTGGTGCACGTTCTGTTTGTACAATTGGTTCATAAGTACGACTATGATCGGTAGTTCTTGAAGTACTTTGAGAGACAACACTGCCTTAGGAATTAAGTTGTACTGCAAGAAGAAGTTGTGATCAGTGTGATCGTTGTTGGTCTCAGTTGGCGGTTGAACGTTTTTGTGGATACTTACTGTAACCACGGTACCATCAGCTGCCTTTTTCTCACTTTGTATGGCCGTGATTGTGAACGTTTCTTTCAAAAGTGCATCAATATTTATCTCTGACAAATCTTTCACTCTCAAGGGTGGTCTAGGCTCGAATATTTTTGGCAGGTTCTTTGGTAACTCACTATACACCGATTTAACGAATTGCAAAAAATATTGTATCTACGGATGGAACAATAGGGAGTTAAAATTTTTCTTTCCAAAGTCTGGGCTGGTTTAAGTCTCTGTGTTTGAAGAGACGACTCTCGCTCGCCAGGTTCTGCAACTCTGCTATTTTGTAATTTAAAAGAATAAAGATATAGAGAGAGTTGAGACGCTTTCGTTCATCTTACCGAATAAATCCTTGAAAATTTCCTAAGAAATATTCAAATCAATGTATCTCGAGCGATCGTCAATGTCTTAACACTAGATTTACGGACATCCATTGGATCATTCCGACGAGTGCATTAAAATACAGATTTCTTGCGATATTACTAATTCACTCTGCTTCAAATAAATAAATTTTTATTAGCAGAGATTTATTCAGCACATTTCTTATACATAAATTTTATTTTGAGTTTATATCTTCCGCTGCATTGTTAAATTTAAGCGCGAGATCTGAACTGCGCCCAATTGAAGAATTCCGTAGATCTAGCGTTAAGGTGTGATATTTCAGAAATTAATCGCTAAAACGTATTCGCGAGAGTCGTCTCTCCGGATGGAATGCGTCGAACAGGGCTACTTACTTCCGGGTTAAAAGTTGGTTTGTACTGTTTGTGTAGCTCAATGATAATCCTTAGGCAAACCAATACGTTCTCTTCGTTATCAGTTTCCAATAATTTCGACATCAGACTTAAGATCTGTTTTACGTACGGACGCAGATAATCGTTACTAGGTAATCTGTGTATCATCTCTAAAATCAATTTTCTGACTTGTTGGATGTTGTACTCTGATATGAAGTGCGGTTCCCCCTCTTGGAGTATCTTTAAAAAAATTTTCATCATGTGGTCAAGAAATGCCGGATATTGTGAGGAACACATGATGACCTGTAATAACGTAACGTTCAAAGAACAGTGGGTATCGTTGTGGTTCGTAGATTGGAATTAAATTAACGGATCGTTAGCGACGAATCGATACCTCAAAATTCTCCGACAATTCTTGAGCGGCCTTCAGTTTCAATTCGTCTTTTGAAACTGGATCGGCCAGCATGGTCACGTACGACCTGTACGTGTTCATCTGCGTGACAGGGTCCGGTGGTGCCATTTTGATGGTTCGATCAGAGATTTTATTTGTGCTAGGTCTGGTCCATTAGAAAACCTGTACAGAATTGAAATCGAAACGTTCCTCTTTTGCGCAAAATTAATATTCCTGGTTTCTTAAACGCGAGTTGCATCGGTCGATCGATACGATTCATGGAAATGGTTGTAGAAAAATGAATTAATTAAGCGTTGCACAATGCGAGCTACATATGTAGCTTCCCTTAAAATCAATGAGGTACACTTTGAGCCGCGTAAACAACCCCTGGCAACCGCTAAGGTGTCTCTTATCGTCCACTTCAAATTCAACTTGTTAAAATTAATCCCAAGTTTGCCCGATAGTCATTTTTCAACTATTCTTCCCAAACGATGCACCGAAATTTGTGAAAGAACGTAACGAGACTCGCTGGTTGGTTCCACGTGATTAGGGGGTGAAGCGTTACGCGATGCTAGGGGCGAAGGAATATATATCCACAGCCTATAAATGGTCACGAAATTCTGGATACGATCTCAGTATCCTTGGAATGTTGCTGGTAACCTGATGAAATTGAAATCTACCAGTGAGGAATTATTAAAAGATAAAAAAAAGAAAAAAAAAAGAAAAAATATACCGAAGAAATAAAATATGGACGAAACTACTATCGACTCGATCTTCGCGGGATCTTTGAAGTCCCTGCCAGCTGTCAGCTCTAAAATCGTCCGAATTTTTACCAGTTCTACTTTCACTGGTAAGTTTCATTAATATAATAACGTAATACTTTTTTTCTTTTTCTTTTACTATAAATATTTTAATCAAGACACTGCAATGGAGCGAAACACGTTGATGGCTCAATGTTACCCGAAGATCAAAGACTATTGCAGAGAAAAACACGGATTGGAGTTTCAGGTAATTATTGCAGAATTAATTATATTTCGAAACTCTGTTTGAAAATCAAAAAAATTGTAAATATTTTTTTGCGCCATGTATCCGAAAAATGTCGCGTGTTGTTAGAATAGGTATAGCTAAATGGTACCAAAATCTATATTGTACAAGCACGATTTGCCGACCTTGAAGAAAGAATTGATTTCTATGGTACCAGGCACCGATCCTCGTGCATACAGATAAAACTTTCCCAAAGTTGGTACGATGACTTCCGAGTTTGATAGGTTCTAAATTTAAATCGAGGAAAATGGAAAAAAAAAAGGAAAGAAACTGTTATTATTTAAACAATGCGATTATAGGTGGTCGATATGAGATGGGGTATACGAGACGAAGCCACTGACGATCATATGACCACAGAGCTCTGCATGAGGGAAATTGAGAATTGCCAGAGGCTCTCGATGGGCCCGAATTTCGTGGTACAAAATAATAATAGGCGTATAAATAATTTCTCGCGGTTTTTTAGAAATATATTAACGTGGAAGGAATAATACGCTCAATTTTAATCGAAACAATTTCCTTCGATACGTATCTACAATTTTTCTCCATTTCTCACGCAAGAAACCAATGTCGTGGTGAAAAAATGCTTCGTTTTATTTTTTTACTTGATATTAGACAGCGAGAACTTATTTATACATCTGATAAAAAAAATTCTAATAATTTTAGAACCATAGGATTCGAGTGTTTAAAAAATATTTTTAAGGTATTCCTTGGTCAAAAATACGGCTATCGTCCTATCCCAACGTACGTTCTCAGTTCGGAATTAGAAATGTTGAGAGTGGAGTTGGAGGGTCAAGGAATGGACGTTAGTTTTTTGGATAAATGGTACAAAAAGGACAGCAATGCAGTCCCACCGACGAGTATCTTGCAGCCAATATCATCGATTTTAAAAAATTTTAACAACAAAGTAATCCATCTCTTTCCCTACTAAAAAAAAATATATATATATATAACACTGTAATACATAATTTCTTTTATGAAACCCAGAGAATACCGAAGCTGCAGCAAGAGGATCAGGCCATCTGGTGGGACACAATGCTAAAAATGCAGAAGCTGTTTCGAAAAGGAGCACAATCTTTGTATAATTCTGGAAAATTCGATAAGGATACTATGCATAATTATTTTATGTCAGGTATATATACGAAAAATATAATTAATAATAATAAAGTTCATTTAATAAAATTAAAATTCATTTTAAACAGTTACCGAAAGGGAAGTGATCAACGGTATCCTCAGCGTCAAGAACACTAAAAATCATTGTCTCGCGTACGTGCGATACATAAACAATATTAATCTACAGAATTTAAGGAAAGCCAGCTTGTTCTTAGATATAGCTAACAGAAGCTTGGACAACGAGGCTTCGAAATTATTGGCCAATCTGAGGGACGAAAGACTTCCGGATAAAATCGAAAGCACGAACCTGCAGAGGTACTCTTCTCCAATAAAACACAATTTCAGCTTATCGATGGAACGCGTTAATTTTTCTTTCGCTAAAATTATTTTACTTGAAGGTACACCGTAGAGTGGATTGGTCGAGAAGGTCTAGACCCAGAAACCCACAGCGAGTATCTTCAACATTTCATAACACACTTTTATCGAAACATAATTAAGCTCGTGGATCGTGCTATGAGGAAGGAAGACAGTTCTGCTCAGGGACAAATTATAACAGAAATTTTGCAACATTTGCACGCTTGTAATAATTCAGTAAGGGTAAGTTGGATGGGAATTTTTAAGCTACAAGCGAGACTTTAGTCGATTCAATTTTTAGGTGTTTTACGGTAGAGAAGATACCTTGGAAAAAATTAAACAGTACATGTTAGAGGATAGCGACGATAAACCACTGGTGTTGTATGGAGAAGGTGGATGCGGGAAGACATCTTTATTAGCGAAGAGTGCAGGATTGACGAGCAGCGCGTGGCTCACCGGGAAAAAACCAATCAACATAATTCGATTCCTCGGTACCACTCCGGACAGCAGCGCTCTTACGCCCACGTTAATTTCTATTTGCCAACAAGTACGCTAAATTATTGTATCGGGTGTAAATGTAATTTAAAATAATTTCTCACGGTCTGGTAAAGAGTTCAAAAATTGGGGACGGAGAAAAATCGTACTTCTCTTAAAATTATATTTCTTCTTGAGAAATAAATCTTGAAAAAGAAAAAAAAAAAAAAGAAAACAGCTAGGACTTTTTTATGTATCGCAAGTGATCAAGGAACGAGATGATGGAAGATATTTTGTTATAGATCTCGTACAACTTCATGTTGCCATTCGAGGAGATCCCTGACGATTTAGTACCACTGACTGCTTACTTTAAATATTTATTAACCCTTGCCACAACTGAACAACCAATTTTATTATTCCTGGATAGCGTTGACCAATTAACCGGAGTGCAAGGAAATAAATTATCCTGGTTGCCTACTAGACTTCCAACCAATTGCAAGGTAACGAAATTGACTAAAGAACGGTTGAAATTTTTATTCACATCGTCGACAATTTTTCAGATGATTCTATCCTGCGCTGCCGAGGAATCCAATCCTGTGATCTCTCGAGATTATCAATTATTACGCAGGATGATAGATACCGAGGAGAACTTCATCGAAGTCATCGCCCTGGGCGAAGACCTTGCTATGGATGTGATAAGGTACCGATAAAAAATTCCTAAATTATTTGTCACTATTCTTGATCGAACAATGTCTCCAGGATGTGGATGAAAACAGCCCACAGGGATCTGAACAATTACCAATGGCGTCTCGTAGCGAATGCAATATCCAAGTGCTCCTTGCCAATTTTCGTGAAACTGGTCTTCGCGGAGATCTGCAGGTGGAGGAGCTATACCAAGCCGGCAGATACTCATTTAACGTGCACGGTGATGGACAGTATAATGATGCTGTTCGAAAGGATCGAAAAGCAGCACGGAAAAATTTTGGTCTTTCACGCGCTCGCTTATATCACTGCTGCCAAGTCAGGCTTGTCAGAATCTGAACTCGAAGATTTAATCTCTTTGGACGATAAAGTCCTGGATGACGTGTATCAGTACCATTTACCACCTGTTAGGCGAATTCCACCCTTACTATGGACCAGAATACGAAACGATTTGCCTAATTATTTGAGCGAAAGAGAAGCTGACGGTGTCAGTGTTCTTAACTGGTATCACAGACAGTTTCGAGACACTGCTAAGGAGAGGTACTTCAAAAATATGAACATGGCTTTGTATTTCCATTCCATGATCGCTGATTACTATCTTGGTATCTGGGGAGGTGGACGACCTAAACCGTTTAAGTACACCGAGATTCAGAGACACAGGTGGGTCGTTAATTTTTTTTATTTTTGCCAATTATTTTACGGATACTATTTGCTATTATTATACGAACTAAGTTTACAGATTCAACTTGGCGGACAAGGAAGGCGTGGCGGACAGAAAGGTACCGGAACAACCCTTGGCATTTTATTCCAAGGATGCAACTATTACCAGATACAATTTGAGAAAGGTAATTACTAATTGTTCGTAAAAATTGGGGGCTGAAAGACGATAAGATGATTGTTATTTTTATTGCGAAGTGGGAACTTAGGTTACAAATATTTCTGATTATCAGGCTCGAAAAGAATGAGAAATTGAGAGAATTATCCAACGCGTATATTGTCGTTTTGTAATTGATACGAATGCTGTTTCGATCTGATGTCGTAATTTTCACGACTGTACAGCTTATCCAGGGTTAATTAATGGTTGTGATTAATGCACCTATTTAGTTCGGAGAGTTACCCTTCCATTTGGTCAGATCGCGACGTTTCAACGACCTGTTCGAAAACGTTTTGTTCAACTACGAGTGGCTTCATGCCAAATTAAGTTCTTGCCCGCTACAAGCGGTGCTTTCGGACTTTGAAGACGCCTATAACTTCATCGATAACCAGAGCATCGTTAGGTAAAATTGCCAACAATATATTTCACGTAAAACATTATCAATAGAGAGTATTGTTCGTAGTATTTTAACTGCCGGTATTAGAAGCATACAAATTAAAGAATTAGGTTGCTGCAAAAGATCGTTACATAGTGAAACATATTAAATCATTAAAATAATTATTCATCCACATGGGAACTGTATGATTATAACTAACTTTCATTTAAAAATCTTTGGATTTATTCTATCTTTATTTTTTAAGTCTTAAATATTCTTTATCCTATTACATTCTCCTGGTATCAAGCAAACTATTTAATTATCAGTTTCTAATTTTTAGATCAACCCGAGAAACCATAATCGTGTATCTCTTTAAATTCCTGTCTAAATTCTGTGAAACATGTCAAATTATACATTTTTCAGTATTATTTAAAATAATTTTTTAAACTGTATAATTATAACTAACTTCCTTTTAAAAATCTTTGGATTTATTCTTAATCTATATCTTTACTTTTTAAGTCTTAAATATTCTTTATCGCTATCCTGTTACATTCGTATCAATCAAACTATTTAATCATCAGTTCCTAATTTTTACATCAACCTGAGAAACCATAATCCTGTACATCTCTCTAAATCCCAATCTAAATTCATTCTCGAAAGAACGAAAAAATAATCATCTATAACACCAAGAAATTAAAAGATAATTTACGGCAGCAACCTAACGTTTAAAATATCACAGATACGACGTTACAATAATTTCCAACGATTCCTAGCAACGAGTATCGTTCCTGTTTCAGAGAGCTAATGTTAGTCGCCGATGCGCTTCGATTAGGGGGTGCAATTTTGGGTTCTCACCCAGATATGCTCGCACCGCAGTTAATAGGTCGTTTGTTGCCCGAAATCGGCGGAAACGTAAACGTGAAAATGCTGCTCAGAGCGTGTGATAACGATGGCGCCAAGGATTGCGCTCTCCTTCCGGTTTATCACTGTCTACATACACCCGGAGGACCGCTGAAAGTACCGTATTGTTTCGATTAACTGTAAACACCTTCCTAATCTCGTAAACCTTTCAGTACTCGCTGGAGGGCCATCAATTCGCCGTGTTCGGCTTCTGTCTGACGTCGGATTATCGGTACGTGGTCTCAATATCCAATCGATTTATCACTTGGGATCTAAGCACCAGCGATATGACCAGAGACGTGAATCCTGGTGTAGAGGGAATTATGCAGAACCTTGTTTTGAGTCCTGATAATAGATACGCTTCAGCGTTTACGACTAATAACCAGGTACTTGATAATTGGACCGCGGATTTTTAGGCATTTGTGGAAAATTTGTAAAATAATGTAAAATAATATCTAGCTCTTATTTCTTTTTAATTATCATAAAATATTCGCAGTCTATCGATAATATTAGGGTGTTTAATAAGTTTGTGCCATTTTTGTCGCGATTCTTCTTTAAAATAATGTAAAGTAATATCTAGCTCTTATTTCTTTTTAATTACTATAAAAATCCGCAGTCTATCGATAATATTAGGTGGTCCAATAAGTTTGTGCCATTTCTGTCGCGATTCTTCTTTAAAATAATCTAAAATAATATTGTAAAATAATATCTAGCTCTTATTTCTTTTTAATTACCATAAAAATCCGCAATATATCGATAATATTAGATTGTTTAATAAGTTTGAGCCATTTTTTTCGCGATTCTTCTTTAAAATAATCTAAAATAATATCTAATTCTTATTTCCTTTTTAATCGGCATAAAAATCAGTAATTTATCGATAATATTAGGTTGTCTAATAAGTTTGTGCCATTTTTATCCTGATTCTTCTTTAGAATAATGTAAAATAATATCTAGCACTTATTTCTTTTTAATCGCCATAAAAATCCGCAATCTATCGATAATATTAGGTTCTCCAATAAGTTTGTGCCATTTTTGTCGCGATTCTCCTCTAAAATAATTTAAAATAACATCTACCTCTTATTTCTTTTCAATCGCCATAAAAATCCGCAGTCCATCGATAATATCGGGTTGTCCAATAAGTTTGTGCCATTTCTGTCGCGACTCCTCTCCAAAACAGAGTGTCGTTTTGAATACTCTGACAAGCGAGTTCGTCGTTATCAATAATCCATTCCCGGACGACGAGCCGGTGTACGGTGTACACATGACGAACCAGTTCTTCTTCGTTTACGGAAAACTAGGGTGGTGCAGGTTCGATTTACGGGGAAACTTGTTGGACACGCATACGAATCCAGAGGACTCTAACAAGTGGCCAATTTTGTGTGAGTGAAACAGGGTTCTGCCATTCAAATTGAAACTACAAAGAAGAGCGACTCGAATGAATGCACTTTTTTTTTTTTAAACAGGTGTGGAACACACGAATTTGGACGATTACAGAATAATATTCTGGTCCGGTAACATAGAAGACACCAATATGCTTTTGCATACTTACAGGAAAAAGGGATCGCTGGATCCTTTGTATTTCCACAGGTGAAACATCAAACAGATTGTGCACTATCCTCTTCTCGATCACCCTTATACAAATGTAAAGAATATTTTTTAAACGTTCAATTCACAGCGTCATGATAATGACCAACAATAAAAAAGTGTTATACACCTGTACCGCCAAAGAGGATTATCGAGTCACGAAATACACCAACGACGAAACGTCTTCTCAATGGGAGAAAGCTTTCGATATGCCCAGAGCTTTCAACGACGAGGCTGAATACTTGTTGCAGTTGAAACTGGATAGAGAAGAAGAGATGCTTTTAGCCACCAGTGCCAACGGTTTCATCGTGTGGTTCTTAGAAAGTAAGAGCGACGCTTGTGTCTTGACGTTGCCAAACGGTGTTCGAAACATCAGCACGAAGATGATGTGCTCGAATTCGATCATGGTCAGTGGTACCAAGAATTACGCCGTCGCTGGTGTAAGGTGTGTACCGTGACTAATTGTTAGATCATCCTAATACGTGTTTTTCTATTTTCGAAAAGAGTAACATCATTTCCATAATTTTTCAAACGGTTCTTGTCCGCTTATTTTTACCCTCTTGAAATACATTTTTCTATCCCGTTCTCCATCATTTTTCACGATACTCGCATTACTCATTGGCTGGTTCGTTGAAGAATTTCATCGGGGAAAAATAAAAAGAAAAAAACTGGATTGAAAAGTACCTCGATTTTAGGAAGAATTTATACGTTTGGAATCTCGAGACAACCGAGCTGGTAAAAATATTGGACGCTCATTTTGCGAGAATTATTCAATTGGAAGCGTTGACTGTTGGAAATTGGAACAGCGTGGTAACATCGAGCATCGATAGGAGTGTGAAAGTATGGAACATAAATAATATTTTCGAGCAGGTTCATGTGATAGACAGACACGAGTTACAGATCGACATGATAAGGTTTGAGATTTTTCAAAAAAACATTTAAAAAAAAAACCTAATGTGAACCTAATACAAACTGATTTTACTTTTATTTTACGCCTTCCTCTTTTTTTTTTTTTTTCTTTTTAATCGAAACAAAAGTCTGGCAGAGGAATGCAACTTAGCAGCAACGGTGACCAGAGACTGCGTAGGGATCTGGGACTTGCAAACAGGAAGGTTAATCTCTAAATTAGCCGACAGTCCTTTGGGAGCAATTGTTACACACGCTTGTATAACACACGATGGAAAGTCAGTAATTGGTTTAATTATACTATTCGTATTATCTCATTACGATTTCTCTATCAAGTGGGATACGTATTTCAGATACATCGTCTCGACAGAGTCAGGGAATGTATTAATATGGAACAGAATTACGGAGCAAGTGTTGTACAAGGAGGAACAACAGCACGTGACACAACTGACTCTGATCGAGAGCTCCTCGAAATTTATGACCGTTTCGAGGCCAAAAAATCCTGCTGGAGTTGAAAGCATGAAAACCACGGCTACTCTTTTCATGAGAACTATTCCTGGTATACTGATGGTTAAGAGAATAATTAATTTAAAGCGTTAATGGTGTGAGTCAATTTTTGACGAATTAACTAATTTTATTCTATGTTGTGTATAAATGGTGTACATATTAAAATTGATAAAAAATTATATTTCTGATCCAAAGTTACAAAATCATGTTTGTAACTTGTCGTTTATTTTTATAGGCTTTTGCTAAAATTTTACTTGTACCAATAATGCTTTCAAAGTTTGAATCGATAAAATATTTAGGAGTTGCTGCTAGTATCGATAATTATTAATCGTAATTAATAGATGGAAAGACTACGTTTACGTTGGAGTATCTAGTAAGAAGCCAAACAGGAACTCCATTTCGAAATGTTGTAATTACTTCGGATAATTCTTTTCTTATTGCCACAGCAGCTGATAAGGGTAACAGAGATTGCGTTATCATTTACAATGCAAAAACTGGTGTGCTAATAAACAAAATTCCAATAAAGTTACCTGGAT